>CM060696.1:84820330-84942380 GCA_030686995.1 Artemisia argyi
AAGTTGAGCGGGAATACATTTTTTTTTTTTTTTTTTTTGCCAAAATTTTGGAGGTAAACTTGAATTTTTCATAAATGGATTGAATTTCATAAAATAATGCCAAAACGTTTAGCCACGACTACAATCGTGGCTAAAAGATGCACATATTTTTTTATTAATATTTAGATAAATCTTGAAAATAATAAAAAACGGTAAAACCTTATAGTAACGACTAGGGTCGTGACTAAAGATTAAAGTGCATTATTTTGACCTAATTCTCTTCGTTGAAAACTAAAGTTTGTGTTAAAAACTTTTAGCCACGACCTTGCCGTGACAAAAAAAGGGCGAAGTTCATTATCTTGACCACATCCTGCTTGTTGAACGTCAAAGTCAATATTTTATGACTTTTAGCCACGATTGTGTCGTGACTAAAAAGAATTTTCAAAGGCAAACAACGAAAGACGACTATTTTGTCGTTTTGTACACTTTTAGCCACGAATTTGGGTGTGTTTAAAAGATTTCGTGGCTAAATGTCCCGATTCTAGTAGTGTTATACATTCAATAATTTGATAAGTCAGAACTTTTACTATAGTTCAACTATATAATTAAAGCATGTGCACATTTTGTGTAATTGTTAAAGTAAAACAAAAAGAAATTGGTGTATATAGTAGTTTAAGAAATGGTCTTTGACCATGTTCATCCTAAAATGAACTAAAACCAGTTTCACTTTAGACTAATTTCGGGTTTTAAACTGGGTTTTGGTCTGAAAAGAGGACTGATTGACGATTCGTGGATGAACCTAGCATTAGTCCCAACACTAAATGGGCCAGTCTTTATGTAGAATAGTTTCGGGTTAGTTAATAACCATATTTAGCAAGTTGTGGATACAGGTTTATTCAAAAGAGTTTTTATTGGGCCGTCTTTGCAATATCTCATTTATTTTATGTAGATGTTGTTGTTTTCATGGTTAATGGAGTGACTCAAATATTGATACTATAGTTCATGTCCTGGAATGTTTTCACCAAGCTTATGGTCTATGTATTAACATGCACAAAAGCAAATTAATGGGGATAGTTGTGGATGTTGTTAAAGTGGACTGTGCAACTCATAAGATTGGTTGTTTGACTTTTAAATATCCATTCTCTTATTTAGGGAAAAAGTTGGTGGTCTAATGTCTCGTACACAATCTTGGAATGAGATTGTTGATAAACTTTTAGCTCGGCTGTCTAAATGAAAGATGAAGACTCTATCTATCGAGCAAAGATTAACTCTTCTCAAGTCGGGTTTGGGTTCGATTCCCATTTATTATATGTCGATGTTCAAAGTTCCTATGCGTGTTTTAAAAGAATGGAGTCAATTCATTGTCATTTTTTCAATGGGGTAGATCATAATGAAAAGAAGATGATATGGGTGAAATAGAGTAAAGTGTTAGGATTTATTAAGAAAAAGTTAGGAAATGGTGTTAATACTTTGTTTTGGGAGGACGTTTGGAGGAGTAATGTTGTTTTCAAATCCCTTTATCCTAGAGTGTATGCGTTGGAGTCTTTTAAGAATATTTATGTTGCTTCAAAATTATCTCATGATAATGAGGGTGTTTCTTTGCGACGTATTTTGAGGGGTGGAGCTGAGCTTACTAAGTTTTCTGAGTTGTTGGCCAACGTAGATGGCATTCAATTGCCTGTGATGCAAGATATGTGGGTTTGGTCGTTGGTGGGCTCGGGACAGTTTTCTGTTGCATCTGTCAGGAGTTGTTTAGATGATCACATGTTGCCACAGGTCTCTTCCAAAACTCGTTGGATAAACGCGGTTCTGATTAAAGTTAATGTTCATGCTTGGAAAGTAAGGATTGATTCTTTACCTACTAGGCTAAATATTTCTCGAAGAGGGATGGATATTGAATCTATCTTATGTCCGATTTGTGGTAAGACAATTGAATCTACAAGTCACATTTTGTTTGCTTGTCCAAATGGCGATAGCATATGAAGTTGTGCTTGATGTATTATGAAGTTGTGCTTGATGTATTATGACATGTATTTAATTGATAGGTTCCTTTGATGTAAACAAATTCATGAAATGCTCGATGGCGACTTTGAGATGTGGTAGGTTTTGATTTAGGAATGACGAAGATGTTAACATTGAATCGAGTGTTTGTCATGTCCAAGTCACATTAATAATTGAATTTTGAACATATTGAAAGTACGAGAATAGTTAATTATATGACTTCAAAGGTTGTGGCCTTGTGGGGTTTGAAGTTGATGATATTCTTGTTGTTTATCAACTTTTAAGGGTGAATGAGACGCATCGTCTATCAATAGTGATGGAAAATGGTTTTGAAAATCAACACTGAAATGTGGTACAAGCTAAGTGATTTTATAGAAACTTAATAACATTCGTAAGATTGTTTGTTATATGGTCAAATTATGGCCTTCAACCCTTAAGACATAGGGTTTTAGATTGAGAAGTGCTCACAAGGATGCACTTTTGCTGTAATTTCACCCACGAGATGTATTTGTCTATATTTTTATTTGAGAACAACCAATCACACAAATAGTATGATTACAAGTAATTAATTATGTTATAGTCGTGTGACCTCAATTTTTTCTGTATATTCCACTAGTAATTTTTGAAATTAACCAACGTGTGAGTCACAAGGGCGCATCCTTTATTGGTGCCACCTAGCGGCAAAAAATGAAAACCCATCATTTGTGTTTGCTTTGTAACATGACTAACATCCATATATGTACATACCTTTTCCCGTAGCCTTCTTTAGAAAAAAGTTTATGACTTGTAATTTTGTAAAGATGGAATTTAAACATGTGTTCAATAACAAATTATACTCCGTATATAACTAGAAAGTAAATAATTTTTCATTTCTTAATATGTACTCCATTAAAAAGTTACTCCCTCCCTCTGTCCCAAATTTATAATCTACATTTTTTGGGTGCTTCAAATTAATTATCTACTATTAAAAATAGATATAGAAGTTTGATCAAGTATACCGTATTAACTTAATTGAAATTAATATTACAAACTTTAAAGAAACATTAATTAATTAGCTAAAAGTAAAACAGTCATTCTATAAAAGGTTTTATTAATGGCAGCCCTAAGAGTTGTTAAGAGTTTGATTTTATTACATATCAACTGATGAATGATTCTTATTGTATGATATTTTCGATAAAAGTAGATGAAATCCTTCAAAATCTGGATACACAACAAATACTTCATTATCATCGGGTGAATTAGTTTCTTATGACTAATCGTAGTAAAAATGATCATATTAATCACGGTTCTAATGGTTGTCATTAACAAAACCCTTCTCAAAAGAGTAAAAGAAAAATTCGGTAATAATTTAAAAGAAATTATTATATATACTAAAAGGGGGAATCGTCACTGTATCAATCACTGTAGCAGCTACAGTGTTTGCTACAGTGGACTCAACAGTGAAAATGTGAGTTCAGGTACTGTAGCAGCGGTACTGTAGCAAACAGTTTTTTTTTTTTTTTTTTTGGAAAAAAAAATGATATTTTGATTATTAAAAATTTTCATTTTTTTTTTGTAATATTTGGAAAAAAAAAATGATATTTTGATTATTAAAAATTTTCATGAGAATACATTTTTGACAAGATTTAAAAAATCTATTAACAAAATTCATTTAAAGTGTCACAGTGAAAGCAAGAATAGTGTTTTGCAATTTAGTCATTAAGCCTTAAGATGTAAAAAAATAAATAAATAAATAGCACGGCATTTTTACAGCAACGCGTGGGTTCCTCCGCTCGTTATCACTATCTAAATTTCAAAAAAGTATAGTCGGTGTTACCAACTTACCATGGTCAATTTAAAAAAATATTTAAGAGGTACTTTGAAATACATTAAAAAAAATAAATATACAAGGCAATTAGTGAAATGAAACAAACAAAGGTGGACCCACAGTTATCGCACGCCTGGTCAGTAGTTTGGGACCCACCGACCCATAAAATTTACGCCTGGGTGTGGAATTTCATGCCCTTTTTTGGTCTCCAAATACCCTAATCACACATTGTTTTTGTGTTACGTTCAACCCTTCGGCAAAACATGTTCGGCAAAACACATTGCCACCCAATCGGCAAACCAAATTCGGCGAGTCTTGCGGGACTTTATACTGAATCGGCAAGTGTGAATAACAAGAAGGAAGTAGCCGTTGCAATTAAGAGGGGAGCGTGTATTGGATTCAAAAAAAAAAAAAAAAAAAAAAATTTCCCTATAAATATACAACATATTATTTCAAACACACAAACCAAATCAAACTCACAAAACAAATCACAAATCAAATCAAAAAAACAATACACAAATTATTTAACCAAGTCAATGTCTTCTTCCTCATCGGACGAGATCATTATTCCCCCGGAGTCGTCCGAAGAATGGTTATCCGTAAGTACGTTTGAAACCTTTTTAGCCGCAATCGAAGGTCTTGAAGATACGGCTAGCTCTACCGACACCCGTGGTTATATCCAACGTTTTCGTGAAAAAGCTTTAGAAACTCTTTTGAATGATTATTTTGTTGAACAACCAAAGTTTAACGAAAGCGTTTTTCGTGATCGTTTTCGTATGAGTAAAAATTTGTTTTTAAAAATTGTTGATGATATTGAAGCCCAATTCGAATGGTTTCAACCGGGTCAAGACGCGATGGGCCAAAATAGTTTCACGGCGTTACAAAAATGTACATCCGCAATTCGACAACTCGCTACGGGTGAACCTCCGGATAGATTTGATGACTATCTAAACATGGCACGAAGAACGTCAGGTTGTTATTTTAATTAAATTATTTCGTTATTAAATTTTAGTTATTATTTTTTCATTATATATTTCGTTATTATTTTTTTTTTAATTTATTTCGTTATTATTTTTTTTATAATAGTTTAGTTATTATTTTTTCATTATATATTTCGTTATTATTTTAAGAGAATGCCTTGATAAATTTTGCGATGCAATTATAAAGTTATATGGTCGAGAGTTCTTACGTATGCCTACAAGCCATGACGTAGCATGCTTATTCAATGTACATGAAGAAAAACATCATATTCCGGGAATGCTTGGTAGCATTGATTGTACGCATTTTGTTTGGCGCAATTGTCCTAGACACTTAAGAGGCCAATATAAGAGAGGTGATCACCAATACCCGACTATTATGCTTGAAGCGACTGCTTCATATGATTTGTGGATTTGGCATTCGTTTTTTGGTCCTCCCGGTTCGAACAACGATATAAATGTTTTGAATCAGTCTCCATTGTATGTTAATGAACGAAATGGAACAGCACCAAACAGTTCATTTTTATTGGGTGGAAGGCTTTACAAACGTGGATACTATCTTACCGATGGAATCTATCCAAAGTGTCTGCAAGAAAGGATGTTGAGCGAGCATTTGGTCGTCTAAAAGGAAAATGGATGATTCTCAGTCGACCTCTTCGAGCTATGTCGGTTGAAAAGATTCGGCAAGTGGTTTATACGTGCATTATATTGTGCAATATGATTTTGAAAAACGATGGTATGGCAATATCACCGGTTCATATAATGGATCCTCCGGTAACTCCAGTTTACGATGATACTGTGCTACATGAGTTACTCGACGAAGATATCCATAATCGTCTTCGATATGATCTTACGGAGCACGTAGTGGCTCAAGACTTGGCATACCTAGATGATTAGTGGTTTCCTATTTTTTGTTGAATTTATGTTTTTTTAAGTATTATGTAATAATTATTGAATTATTATTAATAAAAAAGTTGTTTTTTATTTATGTTTTTTTAATTTAAATTTTGTTATGTAATTAATGCTTGACTAGGCAAAAACTTAGACAAGATTGCCACTAAAAATGAAGGTTTAGGCAAGATTAGGCAAAAAATGTGTTGGACAAGCTTGATTGGTTGTTTGGTTTAAAAGATGAGGCAACTTGAGGCAAGGTTGCCACCCCCTTAAGTTTAGAATTTGGGCTTCATAACTCTCTGCTTAATTATTATCACCATATATGAAGAATAATATAGATTAATTATAGCTCACTATATGAGTCCAACATTTCATGTATAGTTTATTGCCATGAAAATACAATTCATAAGATGATAGTTATTTTCGATGATATTTGTACTAGGACATTTTTACTTGCAAGATAGGAACGACGCAAATGTGTTGTTGGAAAATAGATGACGGTGTCACGTTAAACCGTGCATGTTTTTACGGGCAATGTTGATTGCATGCATCAAAAGAAAATCTTTCAAAATGTTAACCGATAACATTAATGAAAGCAACAAAAAGAATTCAATGATGGCACATTTTGGTTTTTGTATTACTGTACAAAGTTTTTGTTTTTGTGCAGTTGACAATGTACCAAGTCTAGCTTATCACATAACGTATGATGTTCTTGATCTTAAGTATTATCGTATAGCCGTCAATTGCGTAAAGATGTGAAATTATGACGTCTTGGATTAGTTGACACTCATATTTAAATAGATCAAATGTCTAATTAACGATCATGTAAGCAGGTTTATGACAATTTTGTATGCTTTTGAAGATTTTCAACACTGGATAAATGAATACAAATATTAATACACAATTATGTCTTAAACTAACACAAGAGAAGAAAGTGTCAATAAATACATAAGTTGTCTTCAATCACAATTAATTATCTAACTTTTGCAATAAACAGATTGTAAGAAACCATAGTATAATCTTACATGCTTATTTCGTGAAAATAAAAAAATGTATATGTACATACTACATGGATATTGAAGTATTGAACCCTTTAAAATATGAAATACATGCATGCACACACATATATATCGAGAGAGAATTGTTCCTAGTCTACAAATTAATTATTCCACTCTCTATTGTTTTTAGCAAATGGCACTAATCACACTATGATAACCCCGATAATTGTATTAATAAATTTGATCACATACTACAAGTAACATAAGAACGTGCAAAGCATTTATGTAATTAAAGATTAAAAACGAAAAGAGGCTGGAAAGCTGGAACCCTTTTTAATACGGCCAAAAAATAATTTTTTAAGAGTATGCTTAAATGGCCTTTTAGAATCTTATGTAATTATCAATATAATTACTCAATACCTTTTAATCAAACACTATTATTTAAATGCATGGTTTTCAAGGTATTTTTCATATCTTCTTTTCTTATACAACATCGATCTCTTCATCTAAAATAAGAATTTCACTATATATAAAGTTTAGCATGATCCAGATTTGATAAATACGGACATACATAAATTAGTTTTAGCATCGATACTAACTTAGCTTATTGTCATTCCATGTTTTGTATAAATGTCAACAGAAGATCAACGTGTTTAAAGTAATCAAGGATTATAGTGATGGCATTCTTGATGATGTACGTTTATTATATTATTTTGGAAATGAGAGAAACTCAGAAAGATGTATACTTCAACACCAACTGGATAATTATTATAAAATAGTAGCATGGTGCATGAGTGTAGGGAGGAGACCATTCCATTATCAATATTCTTTTTCTTGTATTTATGTGCGAGCAAAATTATTTAAATTATAGTAGTAAAAACGCACTTTGTGTTAAAAATGATGAGCAACATAGAAAGTGGTTTGGGGATTCCAAAGTCCATATATACGATAGGCTTGTCGTTTATATATGTACGTGCTTCTTTTATTCCATGGTACTTATTATTATTTTCTGATTTCATGTTTTCTGCACACGTAAAAATAAGTTCTCAGCTACCTCTAGCTACTTGCTTAAATAAAACAAAGATATCAATGTACGTATAGTACAAAATATAACAAGAAAATCATCATGTCATGCAAGGCACGCAGGAGGGAGTTCGAGACTTATTGAATTGAGAATTGATTTACACATTTTAAAAAATAATCTAGACACTTTATTTGTGCATTAAATACTTGTAAAGTATTAATATTGTGTTTCAACTATTTGTATATTTGAGTGTCTCAATAACATTTTGGAGCATGCAAATCACCTCCCTATTGAATTATATGGAATTAATGGACTTAAAAATATACTTAATTGTGGACCTAAAAACATGTGGCATCATCTTGATGGCTGGAGAGAGGGACCCACTTATGTTACAACCCATCCAGATCATGCCTGCAACATAAGTGGGTCCCTCTCTCCAGCCATTAGGATGACGCCACATATTTTTAGGTCTACAATTAGGTCTATTTTTAGGTCCATGTATCATTTCTCTTATACTATATATAGATTAATAATCTTTATTCCACTTATATATAAATTTAAAAAAAAAATGAAAGAGAGATTTAAAAGTATGATTAATTTTATGCTTAAACATGCGTGTTAGTATTTTATTTAATTGTAAAGAAACTAATCTCTTAATAACACTCAACAAATGTTGTCATGTAATTCTAGACATAAAAATAAACACATATTTGAATCTTCTAATCATTTCTCATACATTAATATCCTATGATTACAACTAAACAAATAGCTAATTGGTAGAAACTTACATGTCTTACATATTCAGTTACTTTTATTACTGTATTTTATATCCTTTTTTTTCTTTCTGGGACAGCTCATTTTATTAAGCGAAAAATAACATAAAAATAAAAATACAAGTTAAATTTGTAGGTATGCTAGATGTGTCCCCGAGCCCAGTTACTCCAAGTTAACAAGAATGAGCCATGCATGGTTACGTTTTAGTAACCAGAGACTGCAACAGTGTTATGATTTTGTTCATTTCTATACTCTTTCATGAATTAAAGGTCATCATGATATGATTGCCTTTTATTTTGTTTCTTATTTGTTGTCCCTATCTATCTACCTATATGTATGCACACTCCATTGCCAGTTAGTCATTAACTGAAACAGTCTCTTGAAGTAAATGGGTTTGTTTTTGAGACATGATATGTTCATTATTGCATTCCCTAAATATGAATTTTTTGGACACATGCAGTGGGAGTGATTTCTCTTGCGAGAGGCGGGAGGTGAGGCGGAGCGAGGTCATCGAGTTCATTACGGGGTAAAGTTAAAGGGGAGTTGAGAAGTGTACAAGTGTTTAAGTAAAGTATATGTAAATGGTGAGATGTAAAAGATTGACCAAAGGTTACAAGGATTTGAGTGATAAAGTGATTAAGATGGAGATAAAATGATGTGACGCTCAAATAAAAGTGACGTATTTTGGCGGTGATGAAAGGCATCACGATACGGGTAGCAAACAGTAGTCGGGTACAAGAACATACATGATAGTATCAAGTCATTTTTTGGAGTACAGAACACAAATCACGTCATTGTACTTTATGAGTGATAATCTGTATTCAAAGCTAACTTCAATATACATAACATAGATGCCTTCTCTTTGTATTTTTTTTTCCGAAATTGGTTCTATAATATTGTTGCTTTTACTTTAACATTACTAAAGAAGACCAGAAACAAAAATGACTGATACATGAGAGACAAATGCTTAAAAAATGAAAAGAGTTGTTTGCTATATATAAAGAAGGAGCAACGCTTTATGTTCCACCACAACAACAACAACATCATCCATAAACTAATAAGTTTTCACATGAATACCATTAAGCCATTGAGTTAGTGGTCTCACTTCTTCACCTTAAACATTCAACTAACCAGTTAGTTTTTCCTTAAGCCAATAGCTCATGCTTCAAACAGAATTCCTGATTAAGGATCACTAGAACATGTCCTTATTATATTTGCTAGATCCCTGGAGATCGAGATATTAG
Source organism: Artemisia argyi (assembly GCA_030686995.1). Classification (NCBI taxonomy): domain Eukaryota; kingdom Viridiplantae; phylum Streptophyta; class Magnoliopsida; order Asterales; family Asteraceae; genus Artemisia; species Artemisia argyi. The sequence continues at coordinate 84,830,029 of CM060696.1, forward strand.
TCGTCATCCAAAAGAAATACACTAAGCCAAAGTTTCACCACATATCTTAACTTTTTGAAAAAGTTTTAGACATACATAAAATTTTCAAGACATATTATACAGACATTTAGATATTGGACATTTGAAAGACATGATGCTAGACTGGATATTGGGTGTGGAAGAGAACATCCCCTGTCCTACTTTCTTGTCTGACATAACTCCACATACATGTACACGCCATGCCATGCATCAACAACACCAACACCAGATTGATAGTAAATTATTAATTTTTGTCACTGACTGACTGACATATGCCATGAATGTTATGTATACTCATTATAACCTCACATGCCATGCATTCCCCTAGCTTGTCTTTCTTTTATAATCAATCAATAATCATTGTTTACTAAAAAGTAACTAATTGTAATTATAATCCGATCTACTAATTATCGTGTGTGAAAGGTTTTTGTGGATTGATTGAAGTTGTTATCTTTTTTTCACTCATCATCATGATGCTACCATGACTTTCAAACCAAATCCAACTAACTCAATAAATGTAAAAACGTAGAGGCTGATGAATACGTTCATTTAAAAAAAAAAAAAAAAAAAAAACCTTACTTGTATCAAATAACCAATTAATTGATACAACAACAATAATAGGGAGGTTGAAAGAAAACTTATCAACACGATGCAAGTATAAATACAAGACAATAAGTAAAAGAGATATCAAACTGGGCATGATAATTTATAGTGGTTCGGCACAAAACTTATTTTCGCCCTACTCCACTCTCCGAGTCTTCTACTCGAAAGTTTCTTCACTAGTTCAACAAGCTCTCTTCTTGGAAGAGAAAACCGTACAATGTCACTTACAAGTTTATCAATACTAAGCTAGACATTGAGTTTTTCTTCGGGTACAACAAAACCCGTTGTGTTTTAAGGTCCAAACACAACAAACTTATAACCTTTTTGTTTTTTAGGCCTAAACACAAATCTATCTAACCTTTAGTTTGGAATATGGTTGGTGATAATTGGTGTCATATGGAAGTGATACATGATGTTGAATAATGTAATACAAGACATGATTGTCTAATGTATATAAATAACCAATTTAGACATCAAGAATTCTAAGCTTGATATGGTTGATCTTATCTTGATAAGAAGCTTTCAATGGTTGACATGGTTGATCTTCTCTTGACAAGAGCTGTAAGTTTGTTGTAGTGGATCTTCACATGCTACTATGCTTTCAATGAATGAAGATAACAAGAGTTTTAAGCTTATTATGGTGAATCTTCACATGTTAATATGCTTTCAACAAATGAGCAATGTTGCAAAAATCGTGAATCGGTCCCGAGGCGGTCGAGGGCCGTGTAGCGATTTTTGGCCGATTAATCGCTGATTCCAAGGTCCAAGGCCGATTAATCGGCCGATTACCTTGTAATTCGCTCAAAGATCCAAGGCCGTTCAGCTTGTAATCGCCGATTAATCGGCCTTGTAGGCCGATTTTTGCAACACTGCAAATGAGAGTTAGAAACATTATAATAAGGGCAAGTGAGAGTTTTTGAAGATTTGAGAATGCCTAATAATAGTGGCTTAAATAGACAATGCATTTTTCACAGAGCATCACAGATCCGCGAGACCTAGTCACGGATCCTTCATAGATCCTGCAGGATCCGTCGCCTATTTAGGAATCGTAGGTCTACAGTTTTAAATAAAGTTTATGGTCGTTTTGGAATGTCATTCAACAGTTTTTAGCTTTATTTATGTTCAAGATTGCTGAGAAAAAGGTTAGGGAAACGGATGTTTTGTGACTTCCTAAAGTGTTAAGCACTCAATGGCTAAAATTGGATTATGAAAGGTCTAATGAAAAAATGAAAGGATTATTATGCAAAGAACAATGTCTCTCACAACCGGTCTTTATGGAAATATCGAAGGTTAACATTTTTGCATACTAAAAGGAGCATGCAAGCGGAATGAGAAAAGAATGACAAAATCAAATAGAAACAAATAGGAAATGAGAATACGGTGATATTCTCACAAAGAGGTAAAACGATAATTGTTCAGGGCGTATATAGTTTTTTGCTTTATTTCTGTTCAACATTACTTTAAATTTCAAAAAAAAAAACAAAAAATAGACTATTTATAAGTAGTATAAGAAGACTTCAAAATTCCAACTTAATTACATAATTAACTACACGGTTTCATAATGAGCATCAACCTTACTAGTTTAGTCTATAATTACCAATAAAAGAATTTTCAGAGAATAAACTTGACATCTTATTAATTGATTAATTGACAGTGATTCTCCTTATAAAATTGTATGACATGTTTATATTGAACGTTTATTATGAGATTTGAACGTATAGTATTAAAAGTCTATTTTTACTTATATCGAAAATGCATATTTATGTCGATCAAAGAATAACTATAATGTAAGAATCACTCCCACGAGATAGTGGTGGCGACCAAAGGAGATATGCATAATGGGAAAACATGAACCATTCTTGACGCTATTATTAACATCATTAGATCATGGCCCCCCAAGTAGGCTTTTCTCGTTTACTAATCACACAAAAAGAAAACTTGCAAACTTCTTGCAACTTTTTTCTTTTGATAAAAGCATTAATTTTTTTTTTTTTTTTTTTTTTTTTTTTTGGTAGTATAATAAAACATTTATGTAAAAAAAAAAAAAAAAAAAAAAAAAAAAAAAAAAAACTAAAAGAAAAAACATTGAGTTAGAGACATGAAAGTGAAGATGCTTTTTGAGCAGAAGTCAATTGAAATCCATGTCGAAGGCCATGCCCATGCAGCTGCACTGTCACCAATGCCCACGCCTATAAAATCTCTCGTACTTTTTTTCCTCAACCCTCATCATTATTTTATTCATTTTTTAATTTTTCGTACATCTTTCATCTCTCACACTCATTTGTAAAAATATAGTATAAAATTGTTAATTTGAAGGTGAAGCTAGTCAGTTAGTCAGGCAAGGCATGGTCTGACTGGTCTCCTCCACCATCTCCACTGTTTAGTTACATACAATATATAGTTAGGGTTCAACCATGACACTACACAAAAACAAATAGTGTATAAATATTTTATATGATATGATATATTAGGGCTTCAAGAGAATTAGTCTATGCTAAGTTTGATATCTCGATTAGTTTTCATGATCCGGACTCGAGTTTGAGTCAAGAAAAATTCAAGATTAACTTGAATAGCTAGAAAGCACATGTAGTTTTATATTGGTAACTCTATGAAAGCCTGACCACCCGATATTAAAACTTTCTCGCACCTTAATTTGGATATCTCATAGAAGCATAAAAGACCTATGGATCACAACTGGCTTGCTCTATCCCGTTTTAATTGTTGTAACTCTAATTTTCTAGCTACATGCTAGTTTTATAATACAATCATTATTAAATACAAAGTCCGACTAGCATGTAATCCAAAATAGTATGCAATGATTTTAACTTTAGCATTGACTCCATCAAGGGCAACTAGTTTGTTGTCCTAAATGTATTAAGTTGTACTTTAATGCCACTAACCTTCAACACCAGTGACTAGTGATCTTGGCGACGATTGGATTTTGGTTCTAAAGGGTTTAAATCTACGGGGATACTCTAACCTCGTGCACCATTTTGGATGTCAACAATAATATTTTGCGTCAATTCCATAATAAAACATATATTCAAAATTTTCATGCAATATTCTAACAATAACAAAGTTAAGTTATACCTTTAATAATTAGAACCAAAACCTTACGTACAGCCGCTAAAAAAACAACAAAAATCTGACCGAGTATGCCTCTTATAGTCAAGTTTTATAGTCGTGTCCATGGTTTTGTTTTGTACACACGTACTGTAAATTGTCTTGTTAGTTAGTGACATAGATGGATTATAAGAGTAGATGCGTATATTTAGGCTGTGATAAAAAGAAGTGGATAGAAAAAGGAGCTGAATGACAATACATAGTGAAAAAGAACTAGCATATATACATGCAGCAAGATATTCAACACCAGACGACGGGGCCACTATTTACATCTTTTCGAATCTTGTCCTGAGAAATGCAAGGTTTCTAAAAACTTTTTACTATTTAAATAAATCTTTTGAATGATTGACTTATTGTGGCAAAAGCATTACAAATAATTTTTTGAAGAATAGCTTGGTAAAGACCAAGTTGAGGAGGGTTGTAAAGCTTCTAAAAATCTTTTTTGTATTGTAGAAGGTTTATGAAAATGACTTGTTAAACGATAATATTTATTACAAAATTAATTGTCTTAAATGCATTAAGTCTTTAAAAACTTGATGCTCTAACGGCATTACTATGGTGATTTATGAAAATGTTTATAAAGTTATGAAAATGTCTAAAAACTTATAAATCATAGTGAACATTTATTTCAAGCTTATGTGGCATGAATAGATCTATGATATTTAACTTTTTCATAATTTAATGCATTTAAATTATGTGAAATGTTTATTAAACTTGAAAAGGTTTATATATGGTGTGGTTAAGTTTTTAAAACACAAAAGGTTTACAAATTACTGGCAAAACACAATTACAAACCTTTATAAATGTTTACTATAGTGGATGCCCTAAGTTCAACCATATATAACTTTATATTACATCCTAACTTCTTTCTAGTTTCATATACTTTCTTTCAAATGCAATTAAACACCAAGAACATAGAAATGAGATATAATGACTCTAAATGGTAGTTTCGACCAACTACTCTAGGGAAGATCGCACGGAACTCACGACCTAACCACTTAAGGATACCATACCATATACAAATCATATAAACAGGTGTAATCATGGTCAAGACCCTAACCATTGAAATGAAACTTGTGAGAGCTCAAACTAAGCAGGTCGGACTACACAATCATTTGATACCAATGGTAATTAATATGCTTTCTATGAGTAGATAATAAACGACTTAAACTGTTCATGGTTTCATCTTTGTTAAAAACACATAGATACCTGAAAGGATTTATGTGTGCAAAAAAGCCACACTGATGCACAATAAACAAAACGAGCAAGCATAAATAAGAAATGAGAATACGAAATGAAATGAGATGGAAATGGAAATGAAAATCCAGCAGTATTTTCATTTGGGGATTAAATGGTTATTACCCAAAACTTAATATTTATCAAGGGATAAATATTAAAGGGAAATTAATGACAAGAAGCAAAACAAACAACTTGTTTGGGTTTCATTCGACCGATACAAGACAAAGGGAAGGTGTTTGTTTCCTAAACAAACACCAATAGTTGTTCTACAAGTATTTTAGATCCTTCCAAGCTTCCTTATAAATACAAAGGGGCTTTAAAGGATCCTCATATAACTCACACACTAACCCTAAAAGTCTCATTTTTTCTCTCTTCCACTCACGATCGGGTCGATCGCAGTTATTCCCTAGGTCGACCCAAAGTCGATTTAGGGTTTACCCGGTGTTTCGCATCTCACCTAACTTGCTTAGGTTTGAGCCATGTTCTATTTGTGTAGTATCGGTGGATACCTAATGCAACCCGAAGTTAGGTTTTCTCCCGAAAACCCTAACTTAGTCGATCTAGTCAGAAGGAAGGTGAACTCGAACAGTAGATTGATTCAGGAGCTTACGCAAGTAGGATAACAAGAGTCTTCTATAAACACCCTTCTTACGTGTTTAAGGTTAGGTTATATCAATGTTTAGGTTAAGATCAGACTAGTCAGGGTTTTCTGGTAGCATGGCCATTTTATCTGTTTATTCCATTGCACATATTTTATTAGCCATGTCAGAGACACCAGAACCCTAAAATACCTTCTTAAGCCCTTTTCAAGGTAAAAATCTCAAATGGGATATGATGCTTCCAGTTTGATTTAACATCAATTCTTGGCAACTTGGCTTAAATAGGCTACAACCAAGAAATATCTAGATAAAGTAGATATTGACATGTATTCAGTTAGATGTCTGTTGTGTGATCGATGATGCCTTGGAAAATTGCTCAAATGATAGGGTCTTGTATGACCTACCTAAAAAACTTTACAAGGCAGATTACGCCCTAGCGAGGTGCCTTGTAATGACCTTTTCTGGATCCTAGTGTAACGTGTGAAATGATAGGGTCTAGTAGCCATTACGATAAAAGATTTAAAAGTTTACAAAAGTTGTCTTCATTAAACAATAGATGGCACAGTAACAACAACAATAACTCTTTGTCACTCCGCTCTATACTTGAGAAGGACAAACTCACCAGGACTAAATTTCGTAACTGGGAGAGGAATCTTCTGATTATACTCCGACATGAACGAAAGTGGTATGTCCTAGAGAATCCCATCGAACAAGCGCCCGTGGCTAAAGCCCCGGTGGCAGTCAGGAACGCCTACCAAAGTTATTTAAATGACTTGGTATATGTTGGTTGTCTGATGCTTGCCAACATGGCACCAGAGCTCCAAGTCAACTACATGGATGTTGGAGCATTTGATCTGCTCAACCAGCTGCGTACTACTTTCCAGACGCAGGCTCAAACCAAAAGGTTTGATGCAATTGTTAATCTGAGTAATTGCAAGATGGTCGAGGGATCACCGGTGAGTGCCCATGTAATCAAAATGATTGGCACATCAATCAACTTGAAAGGCTAGGTCACATAATTGCACCTGAGCTTGCTATTGATTTCATCTTGAACTCATTAAGCAAGGGCTATAAGCAATTCATACTTAACTACAACATGAATAATGTTGAGGGCGGACACACCGAACTGCATAACATGCTCAAGACGGTCGAAAGAGGTCTTGAGCGCAAGTCGAAAGATTTGGTGGTGGTGGATGTATACAAAGACAAGTACAAAGGCAAATCTTCCTGGGCAGTATTCAAGGTAGGTAAACCCCGAAAGGGTTTTACTTGCTTCAAGTGTGGAGAAAAAGGCATTGGTCAAGTACTTGTCCAAATGATGACCCCAAAAAGACAAGGAGAATGCTGCTAAGACCTCAGGTTAGTACAAAAATAATATTGTTATCTCTTACTTCGTGACGATAGTAATAGAATCTAACTTGTTGAAATATACAATATAGATGTGAAGTAAAGAGGATCGCTGGACAGAAGCTGTGGAAGCAGTTGATGGAGAATGTTGGAAAGTTTGTGAAATATGACGACTGATAGTGTGCATCTGGTTTTGGGATCTAGTATTTTAAAACAATTTAAATTTCTTTTTTCATTTAAAACTATTTTTACCCATTTAAGGTTTGTTTTAAATTTTAATGCTTTAGGTTTTAAACATTTTTACTTCCGAAATTCAAGTTTATCCAGCATATTACAATTTAAAATATGATATTAAAACTTTTGGAAAAAACTTAGAGGAGTCCAAAATATAACTACAAACTATGAAAACAATTTATCTAGTTTGATCAAATGAGTGATCATACTTTATGGGTTCCCCAAAAGATGAACTGGTGAAGTGAATGAAGTACTTAAATGACCTTTAGGCTTAAAGGAAAAAAGCTAACTTTGATGCAATCCATCTGACATGGAAGTTTAAAGTAGTAATAAGAGAAACTTTGATTCAAACCTATCAGGGATAGTGAAATCAAAGAAGCACTTCTACCAGATAACCAATGTACAAAGCCGTTTTATGGGATGTCTGCCTCAAGTCTTGAAAGACATCAAGTCATAAAACCCCACATGTGATACATTCAAACACCAGAAGTATTTTAGAGGTAAGATTTCTTGTAAAAGAGGAACACAAGAGTGATAGTGTTTTGAGAAATCTAAAGATCAAGTAAAGCTGAGGATCTATAAACCAAACTCAGAAGGGCGTTAGTTTGTAAATCATGAGTATTGGTCTCGCAACTACTTTGGAATGCTCAGGTAAGACTTAAAGATGTCTTATAGGAAGAGCATTTAACTATGTTAACAACTTTTAAATTGATCAAGTTAATATACTCAAGCCAAGGCGTCCTTAACAGGATAAAGGGTTAAAAGTTCAACTCAGAGTTGAGCAATAGCAGCAAGAGTAAACAATAAAGTTAACTTTTGATTATTTAACTAAAGAGTACAAAGCATGACAGGAATTATAGATCAGGGTTGATCTTTGTGTAATTCCTAAGTATTGTAAAATTCAGTGGGGGGGGGGGGGGGAATCAAGATCATTAAACGAGATGTACTTTGCCCTGAAGAGCAAAATAGACTGGCACATGGGAACATGTTGATCTTGATTTGTTATGGAAAAATTAAATAAACCATGTGACTTAAAAGATTTAAAGTCAGGGACTACAAATCAGGGAACGCGCAACTACATTGTGATTCAAAAAGACTTGTACTAAAATTCGCAGGGACTTAGGAGAATCAGTAACAAGGAGTCACGGTTCTTAATGGTTGGTATAATTCCACTTTACCTAATCTAGTAAAGTGAAGTGCATCGTTGAATACTAAGCTGAGTGTGTCATGAATTTAGCTAAGTCTATCATCCAGCAATACTTAATTCATTTGTACCAAGACTCACTTAGATTCAGTGTTCTAAAAGGCGTGCCAAGGCGCCGCAAAGGTGTCGCCAAGGCGCAAGGCGTGGCTCGCCGCCACGAAATGGACCTTAGCTGCTAATCTAGGCGTGGCGTAAAAAGGCGTGAAATAAGGCGAGAAAAGGCGCAAAAAGGCACGCATTTTGGTAAGGCGTGGAGTCACTTTTTGAACTAGTTTATTTATTATTTTTATTTATTTTTTATTTTTTGAATTATTTTGAACTAATATTTGGAATTTGGGCTATTTAATATATGGGTCTGGTAATTATATATTATGTAGTAGTCTAAATGTCTAATATAGTACGAGTAATATGATCTAAAATTATAAATACATAAATCTATAAATATTTTTTTTGCTGTAAGGCTTGAGGCGCGGCCATGCCGCCACGCCACACTTCACGCCTTTTATAACTTTGCTTATATTCATTAACAGTAAGATAAGGTATGGTAAATGAGGCTCAAGGGTTCTCTTGAAGATAATCATTTGGGGATTTAATATAGTAGTGATTTATTCCCATCACCTCCTGATACGAGCTAAATCAACCGCCCGAGAATCAAAGTAATGTTGTAGAGTCATGCAAATTGACGAGATGTTAAAAGTAAATTCTACTTAGTGTACTTTGAATCCATGAATGAAAGACATTTCATTCTGAAATAGGTCCTTAGCTGATTATCATGGAGGGATACCAAAATAATGTTGCACAACTTTTATGAAATGAGAAACATTTCGGGAAGATGGTGTGTTTCATATGCATTTGCCAAGAAAAATATTGGACATGACCATGACCAAGAAGCGACATGGATCATAGTTAATGGTTTTCTTTGTTCATGACGGATTATCCCAATGACTTGAGGATGTCAAACATTGCTTTTAGCCAAGGCCGAAACTCTTTTTCCAAAACAGGTATGTATATGATAATTGAATTATTAGGAACACTCGAAATGAAGTTTAGACTTAGAGAGAAGAAAAAAAAATCCCTCTTGTTTTTGACATAACGCCAACTCAATTTCTTTATCAATTGCCTTTAGCCAAGGCCGAAACTCTTTTTCCAAAGCTAGGAAATTCATACTTTCAATATATCATCTAATGAAAGTATTCATATGACCATAATTCGTGCGCACATCTTCTCTAATAATGTAACGAATTTACTCCCTTATTAGTCAAACTAAGTTAAGGTCTCTTTGCATAAATGCATCATTTCCATTTATGGGAAGTGCTTTACATGTGGTGCAAAACACTTTGATTGTTTGCGTTAAGGTGATTATTGAATATGTCAAGAGTTGCTAAATCATGGATTATGTTATTTGATTACTTGACTTTGGGATATTGGAAGTTGGATAATCCTTTGTATGTTTTCACTTCCCAACAAATATATGTTTTATACACTCACACATAAAGATTCCTTGTCTTCCACATTCTCTACACATCTCATTTATTCTTCACACCTCATCACCCATTCCTTAATCATATGTTTGTCTCCAACATTCCCAACAAATGATTATTCACATGTTCTAAACATATCATCACTTCCATTCACCACTTTGATAATATCATCATCTTTCATAACACAAATCCTTCTCATAAGCATGGATTATGAATTTAACAATTCACACCACAAACATTCTCTTGTACGTCTTGCCCCCTACATTCTAGTACAATCTTCTAACATACTCCTCACTATTTCTCAACATTCAATGAATGTGAATTAAAATAAACCTTCCTCACTATCAACCTTCTTTGCATCCAACCTTCCTTACCGATTCTCAACATTCAAATTTAAAATTTAAATTTGAAACATAGGCTCCATTCTATCACATCATACAACTTATTTCTAATTCCATCACAGTTAAAGTTGAATTTCATATCTCCCCTCTTCAACATCCACACTTCTCCATCAAGTGTGGAATATTCATTGACATATTCTCTCTTTTTAACTCATGCCAACTCATTCTTGCTCAACCATGGTTAGTTAGAACCCTTATCTAACATCCATATTTTCTTTCCAATTTTAGCATATTCCAAAGTATATTCCATCCTATGCTAACTCGTACCAACTCACCTTACTCAACCATGCTTAGTTTCTTCCCTTAACATTTGAATTTGAATTTCAAATGTCTATCTGTTTCCCTCTCATCCATTTAGAATACTCCCTTAGATAGTCCATGTGCCAACTATCTTATCCAACTCTACACTCAACTTCCAACAACTAGTTATTGAATTTGAATTTCAAATATGGGAGGCAAAATTTTATCCAGCATGCAATGTCCATTAGTTCTTCTTTTTCTCCTTGATATTGGCCAAGCATCCCTAGGACTTCTTTTAAACACTTCACAAAATATTTTGACAATGGCTATTTGAGTTGGTTGACCTTATCACACTTCGAGTGTTGGAATATATTAGAAAGGTCAAAAGTGAAGTGCACTTGGGGGTTTACAAGACAGGGTGAATATAAACCAAGCCTAGACCAAATAGTGGTCTAACGCGTCCTTGGCGCTCCAGCGCGCTAGGTAACTGAGGCCCAAGGCTTAGTCTATAAATACCCCCTCTTGTATTGGGCATTCTTCACCTCATGCCATTCATTATTTCTCTTTATATTTCTTCTCGCTATCCCTCTAAGTCTAAAACACCTCTTGTGTTCTTAATTCTTCTCTTATCATCTATTGTAAGAATCTATTGTAAGAACACGTCATTCTGCAAGAGAGATTCACAAGAACTTAATCCACTATTGTGAATTGCTTCGAGGGTCTTATTCTCTATACCTTTTTATTATAATCGAGTCTCTAGGTTAAGTTAGGGCTTCATCTGAACATGCAACTATTATTTATTCGATTTGGATTCAAGGTTGGAAAGTCTTGTACCTTTGTGGTCAAGACAAGATCGGGTGAAGGTTTTGTTAGGATTTGATAATTCCTTGAGAAGTTCTTTGTTGTCTTAGTGGTCTATATGGTCTTAGTGGGTAAGTAGAATCACGAATACTTGTGTGTGGTTTTCGAGGGCGGAATACCGTACGGAGTAGCTATTCTTTGTGAGCTCCGATCTTTGTGCATATCTGTGGGGTGAAGTTGTATACGGTTTATAGTCCACCACAAGGATTATACTTAGTGAATAGTATCGGTGTCGTATATTCGGAACTGGACGTACAGATGGTATAAATCCCCATCCAGAACCAGTATATATCATGGTATCAATCTCTCTCTCTCTCTCTCTCTCTCTCTCTCTCTCTCTCTCCCTTATCTCTTTATCTCTTGTTTGCTGTGTTGCTTGATTATTTCACTACTCAGGATCTTTGAGACTTGAAGTTGATAAACTTTGAAGAAGTCAAAAAGTCCGTATTCAACCCCCCCCCCTCTACGGTTCTACATTAATATTTATCAAGTGATAAATATTAAGGGATTATTGATGAAAAAGAGCAAAACAAACAACCCCTAGGGGTTGTTTGGTTTCGTTCGACGGACCCATGACAAATGGGAGGTGTTTGTTTCCAATACTTTTTCTACAAGTATTCTATATCATTCGTAGCTTCCCTACAAATACAAAGGGACTTTGAATGATCCTCATATAACTCACGTACTAACCCTAAAAGTCTCCCCTATCCTCTCTCCCACTCACAATCGGTTGACCAAGGGTTCCTCAACCCTTCGATTGATCATAATTATTCCCTTGGTCGACCCAAAGTTGATTTAGGGTTTACCTGGTGTTTTGTATCTCACCTAACTTGCTTAGGTTCGAGCCATGTTCTACTTGTGCAATATCAGTAGATACCTGACACAACTCGAAGTTAGGTTTTCTCTCGAAATCCCTAACTTGGTCGATCTAGTCAGAAGGATGGTGAGCCCGCGCAACAGATTGATTAAAGAGATTACGCAAGTAGGATAACAAGCAAGTCTTCTATAAACACCTTTCTTACATGTTTAGGGTTTGGTTATATTAATAGTTAGGTTAAGATCATACTGGTCACGGTTTTCTAGTAGCATGGCCTTATTATATTTTTTATTTCACTGAGCATGTTTTATTGGCCATGTGGGTAACACTAGAACCCTACAATACCTTCTTAAGCCCTTGTCAAGGTAAAAATCTCAAATGGGATATGGTGCTTCCAGTTTAATTTAACATTAATTCTTGGAAACTTGGCTTAAATAGGCTGCAACCAAGAAAAATCTGGATAAAGGAAATATTGACATGCATTTAGTTAGATGTCTGCTGTGTGATCGATGATGCCTTGGGAAAATGCTCTATTTTTTATGGAGTGTTTGGTTGCTATCTCTTTGTAGTTTGTAAGATGGTTTCAGCCTGGTGAATTTTGATGTCTAGAAATAATTAAAGTGCTGTCATTCATGAATTCTCAATAGAACTAGAACACGACTTGTGTTGGTTATAACGAATAAGTGAGTGTATTACTATTTTAATTAGCAATATGTCTTTCCTGCCTAGCATATTGCTAGTGTGTGGTTAATATATTTTATGTTGTTTAAATAAATTTGATCCTTGTATTTCAATTCTGTATTATGACTTGATTAACTATCGAACACAAGCATTACTAGTTGTTTTAATGCTATATGACCCAATTCAACTCAATTATTTCAAAGCCTCCATATTCATCATAGCTAGGACCGAGTGGAATGCTAGAAATCTGAAGTTTTTTCACTTGAAAAGATCAAATACGGATTTGAACTACAAAGAAGTACAAAAACAATCTTTTACCCATAAAGGCCAAAACGATCTCTATCCGTTGGTCCAAAAATTTGTGTAAAACACGAATATATTGAACAATAAGAACAAGTTTTACTCAACACTCATCTAACAACTAATAATACAATTTGTGCATTTCAACGTTTAATTCTTATTAGATATGTATCAAAGAATCATACCCAAGTGTTTGCAGAACAACACTTGGGATTGAATGACAAATAAAACTATCCAATATGAACAACACAATAATGCTAGCTTAGCTTGGGGTATTCTCGGAGAGGAGGATCCTATCAACTATATATTCGTATCATACACATATTTGTAGATTTACTAACTATCTCTATTACAGCCTTGTCTTTATATAGGAGAGTTAAAGCGAAGTCACATGTGTTTACTAGGTTAGATGTCAAGCAACTAGTGGAAGAGTACATCTTCTCACATGGTATTCTATATGTAGTTTCACATCAAAGTTCTTTTGTGAGTAGTTTATTCAAATATTCACCTTTTTAGTAACCACTATAATACATGTTTGACTTCCTTTTTGCTTTTTGCATTTAGGAATTACCGCCCATTTTTCAGGTCTTCATTTAGAGATAGTCTTTAGGGAGTCAATGAGTTATTGTCATCACTCACTGACTCCATCATCCTGATCCTGGTTCTTGTCTTCACTCTCTGACATGCGCCTCAGGTTGTGACGCGTCTTTCTTTCAGACTATGAAGAACTTCTTGAGGATGACTCCTTGAATGTTTAAGGAATTATTTTATACTTAGAATATTTTTATTCAAATCATATACAAGGGTACATTGGGCACTAAATTGGCCCAAAAATATCACTATATTTGGATAGAAAAATAATCTAAGTTTATCAGTAGTAAGTGAGTATAACGGCTTCTTCCTTCATTCTAAATTACAACAAATAAGAAATGAAAAACAATAAAGTTTGATCTTTTGTTGTAGATGTTGCTAAAATCTTTCAGTCTTCTTGTTTAAGACCTGGGAGGTTTTCAAGATCTTAAAGGTTTTCAGGACCTTGAAGGTTTTCATGAGCTGAAGGGTTTTAGGTTATGGTTTCAAGGTCAGGTCAAGGGTTTCAGGGTTTAGGGAACCATCAAGTTCATGTTGTCTTTTTTAAGTTTTGTTTCAGGGATTTGAATGTTCAGAGTTACGTTGGTTTCAAGTTATGGTTTTGGGTTATAGCTTCCAGGTTATGGTTTTTGGTTTTCGATTTAAGGGTTTCAGGAACCATCGGGTTTAAGGAACCATTAGGTTGAAGTTCAGGTTATCATGTTTTTAGGATTTTGGTTTAGTTTCATGTTATCTTTCCAGGTTATGGTTCAGATTCAGGTTATCATGTTATCAGGTTAGGTTTTTAGGGTATCGGATTTGGTTTCAAGTTCATACTTTTTTCTTTAGAGACATGGGTTCAGAGTCTCATTTGGGTTTAGGGACTCTAGGGTTCAATATCATATTTTCAGGGACTAGGGTTCATAGTCACCATGAGTTCAGAGACTTGGGTTTCAGGGACTTGAACAACATTCAAAGTCACTTTGGTTTCAGGTTCATACCTGTGTTTCAGGGACTCGGGTAACCTCGATTCAGAATGACCACTTGTTTTTTAGGGTCTCGGATTCAGGCACGTTTGGTTTCATAGAACCTAAGGTTATTTGAAGTACCGAATTAAGAAAGCAAATATTCCAAAAATTTTCATACATTGATTTAGAAACAGGAGCTTCAGCTTCAATGATTCAACCATGTTTCCACATAACCTGAAAGGCTCCATCTTGATCCTTATCACTCCTTGAGTTACAATCATCAACCGACCAGTACCCGTATTCTTATACCTCAAATTATACAAACAAAATTAGTCAAAATCCTAACCACAATAATCACCTTTTTAGTAGATTAGAATTTAATCTTATCCCTCTTATTATAGCTTATACCCAACCACCACCATTATCGTCAGACACTCATCACACCTAGATCTCCCCCACCAACAAAACCCTAAATCACAGGTTGTCGTCGCTACCACCATTACCTCACCGGATACAACTCCGGTGGCTTCGGCGACAGTTGTATCTATTCCAATCAAACCTAAATTTGTGATTTGTGTGTTTGTTTTTTTTATATGGATTGAGAGTTATATATGGGTTTGACGTGAGTTTTTTTATAGATTTAAGTTTTGTGTGGGTTTTTGTTTAGATTAAGAGTTGTATTTGTGTTGGGTGTGGGTTTGATGGTGTTTATTTTTTGACTTTAGTTTCTTGTGTCGTCTGATCTAGGGTTCCGATAGGGTGTGGTGACGGTTTGGTTTTGGGAATGAGGATTGATATCGGGGTTGTAGTGTATATTTGTGTGATGGTTTTTTGGTTATGTAAGTTTTTTTTGTGTAGATTTGTGATTTTGGTGATTTGTGTTTGTTTTGTTTTTGTGTGGTCAATTTTTGTTTACGTATGTGTTAGTGCAAATATTACGATATTTAAACTAAACGGTTTCTTCGGTTTTAATGATGAAAAACATGTAACTTGTAATGCATAACGTAAAATATGCAAGTTACTTGTTTACACAAATCATCAATGCATACTTACATCAACATCTCTCGACATCTCAAGCATGCTTCAACAAAGTCGTAGATTTCCATCCCGACGTAAATCACTCAAGGTATGGACAAACAAATCTACTACTTGACAAATGATCAAAGGATTATATTTTTCTAAACTTCACATTCTTAATATGACAAAACATTTTTTCAAAAATACATTTTACAAATTATTTTTAAATTATAAAGAAATGTTTTTTTGGGAAAATCATATCAAAAATCGCAACAGCTATATTTTTACCTAAATCAGCTCCAAACTCCCCAAAATAAACTTACACCACCAAAAAACAAAATTTGGAGCGTCTCTGTCTGGGACGGTACCACGGTACCACTAAATTTAGTGGTACCGTCGGGTATTTAGTGGTACCGTCCCCCTGTAACGGTCATTTTTCTCTTTGCCTATAAATAGTGGACAATTTTACACTTTCAAGCTGAATTTTTCCATGCATTATTCTCTGGTCTAATCCCTTCTTATTTAGATCACTTTCTTTGATCATTTAGAGAGTCATAGTTTGTTTTAGAGTGATCCAATCATCCATTCAAGTGATCACCTTCATTCCTCTTCTAGTCTAAGCGAAGAACACAAAGTATCAAGAAGATACAAAGTGTTCGAGTTATTGAGTAGTGCACTTGCATTACTTGTTGTATCTTGATATACATCAAGTAGTCATTATATTTGTTTAGTCTTGTGAGTGTGGATCATTGTGATCTTGTTGAGATCTTGGAGATCTCTTCCAGCTAGTGAGCTTGTGTGTTGATCAAGTGGTTCAAGGGTAGATCGGGTAGATCGTGTATGGTGTGTTGATGGTGTGATTAGTAAAGATCGGGTAGATCATGAGTAGATCAGGTAGATCGAGTGTAGATCATGTGGATCTTGTAGCTTGTGTGATTTGTGAGGATTGGATAGATTGTGGTAGATTGGTACTAGCTAAGATTAGTACTCGACGTTTAGCTTAGTGTCGGTAAATAATATAAGCGACGTTGTATGGTTTTCTCCGCCGAGAAGGGAGCTTGTTGATTATTGAAGTAACTCTCAAGTTGGGTACTCGGGGAGTAGAGTAGGGCGAAGAGGAGCTTCGTGACCGAATCACTATAAATCGTCGTGTCCGGGTTTGCGTTTTCTTTACCTATCTCTTTAAGTTTATTTTTGCATTTACCGCTTTACACTTATACTTTGCATTGCATTTATATTTGTGTTCATTGTTGATTATATTATGTTAATAGTGTTTGTGTCATGGCATGTTATTACAAATATGTCTAAGTGTGTGTTAACGTGACATGCCTCACTTGTTGCTTTTTATTATCTCTAGTTCTTATAAGACTAGTGTTGACACTTTTCATATTATGTCACACTTGATCGGGTGTTTGATACAAAAGTTTTTAAGTTTTTAAATGGAAACGTATTCAACCCCCCTGTACGGTTTCCACAATTGGTATCAGAGACACGTCACTTAAAATTTTAAAACAAATGGTTTTCAAAAATCTAGTACGATCCATGTATCAAATTACCCCTGAAGGGGGATATAATATGAAAAGCATTTGCTTGCTTAATACTTACAAGTTTTGTTATTAACTATACTTTGTCATACTAGCTTGAAGGTTTTCTTGAACCAATATAAGAATAGAGTTTGTAAGTGTCTGATTATGCTTTTAGAACAAGTCGTAAAGTCATGCGGTTTTGAAATGAGCATTTGGGACAACTATTTGTTTTGTAGTAAAAGTATTGTCGTAAATGTTTTCTAGTCCTAAACACGAAAATGATGCTTAACATACTCTACTTGTTCGGTATCAAGATTACTAAGTTTTATGTTTCTTTATTACGCTAAAACAGAAAATTAAACTGAGACAGAACTGTAATAACAGTTGATGGCACCACTAAATAGGGGACGATACCATTATATTTATTTATACCATAGGGTATTTAATGGTGCCATGTATCTGCTTGTCTGTTTCTCAGAACTGAGTCATTTTCAGAAATTCATTTTCAAATAAAATCAAGCTAAGTATACATTGTTATACTTAATACACAAAATGACGATAAGTACTTTTGTGTGTTATGCTAATTGACTATTTGATTTTTTTGAGTTTTAGTATTGTTAGTTAATATTTTTTTTATGCTTATTGTTATCTTTAGTTGAGCTATTTTTATATACTAGCATAAGTGTCTTTCATGCCTTGTTGCTATGTGTCGGTTATTAGATTTTCGGCTTATGCGTCAATAGGACTTATACTAGACTTCTTGCACTAAGTTGCGTAATTGATTTTGCATTGCATATAGGTATAGATCACTTTCTTGCATATGTGTTTTCGACGTCTTGCAAGTTTTAGGATGCTTTAGTAACCTTATTAGGAATGGAAAATAAGTTGGTCAATCATGTGCTTCGAAAGATATTGTCTTACACAATTATTTTTCCAAAGGTTTAAGTATAAAAAGTATATCACCTCATAATACTTAACACTTTTACCAAATCCGTAACATGCTCTCTAGAACATCACATCTTTATGTCTTGCTTGGCCATGGGTTGTCTAATCAAGATAAAAGATCATATAATGTATTTAAGTAAAAGAAAATGTATTAAACTTGCATTGATCTAACACACATACAAAATGTTTTAAACATTTAGTATTTTACGTATGTTGTATAAAATTAGTTAAGATAATTATTTTTACACTAATGAGGTGTTGAAAAACTAAGAATATTATTCTTAATAATATAAGTAGTTTTTATATGTCATTAACCTCACACATACTACTAGTATTAGAATAGATGGAACACATTCCCTAAATTTTTATTTTCTTTTTAAAAGATGTGATCGTGAGGGTCAAAAAAGATTTCGAGTACATATCAATTCATTATTCAAATTATGATTGATATCATTATCGAATCTAATTGACAAGTTTTCGAGTATGGACATGAAATTGAAGTCATTTTTTGTTTAGCTTCAAGATAACATCAAAATATGATGAAATATATTATCTTGAATCTACATACTCAATCATACTCGATTGTTATGAAAATAAAGATGTCCTCTCAAGACGAAAATAATATGCATCGGATCATAACTCACACTTGTGTTGAAGATGCCATATTGAGTCTCCTTGTCCAATGGTTATGTTCTAAACATTAAACTAATATGTTTAAAAGATGCATAAAATACACAACTAAGTAGGATTGACAACTTAGATGTTTCATCCGAAATATTCAAGTAATTTACTTTGCAATGCAATTAGTAAAGTGTCATTTCCAAAAAACCAAACACGAGCAAACGAAAACCATATGTAAACTTTGCTCATGAATGACTCAACACTCAAAATCATATGTCTAGTAAAAGTGTCACACATAATATGTTATTAACTATTATGTAAGCCATCAATCTTTGAGAATATCACATGTATTTTTTTATCAAAAGATTGATAAAGAATAACTTATATCCTATACATCTTATTTTCCTTGTCACATGAATGGTTATGTTACAAGAGAATACACTGCATATTGTTAACAAATATAGGATATTAGATGTTGAATAATAACCCAACACAACATGTGTCATTGCATAAGCAAGTAAAATTGGTCATACACTAAAATACTTGTTTTACTAAGCAATTATAAGAGTGATAAGTTTCCTCTTAGAAAAGCATATTTGTTGAAATATACAATATGTCTCATTTCAAATATAATACTCACAAGACCTATTGAGGTAAATAACCTTTACTAGATTCTTCACTCAAGATATGCTAAGGAGCATTCTTGAAACACTCTCGATGTAGTAAATTCTACATTATATCACATTAAAACATCTCTTCGAACTAAGAAAATCAAATCATGTTAAAGTAACATGTAACAACTCAACAAAAGAAGATGTCGTCCAAGAGATCTTAAAATGCATCATCTAAACCAAATAATCTCTAAATCTCAAACATGAAATTGAAACATTTTGCTTGCCTTTGTTAGGATATTGTATAAGACGTGTCATCTTTATGCATTTTTTTTATGAAATATGTCTAGTAGAGTCATACTAGGCCATGTAGTAGCAAAATAAGTTAATGTTATCTTTGCTACACTTCGATAAGCAAATATAGGAAATTGACTTTTTCTAACATGAGAATGACTACTAGAGAACCTATCGCATTAGAAATTCAATTTGACCTAACGGTTGAATTGCTTCCAGGAGGGAACTTGGGTTCGTGGTATAACCCGTAAAAATGGTCGTGTTTAGCCTGAATTGAGCACCACTAGTGATAGTCTCATACTCATTCTCCAACCTGAAAAAGTTTCATTCCTACATTTCACTAAAGAAAGTTTACATCAGTGAACTTTGTCTCCCATTAGGATTGCATTATGAACTAGTAGGATTTAGGACTCTCCTTAGCAAACCTAGATTACTTGCATCCCACATATGTGTTTCTAATTGATAACATGTTATTGTAAGATATGATTATATGCCTTCATGCTCTCTTAATGCTCAGTAATTAATTAATTAATTATTGAATGTATGTTTATTAGAAACGTTTTGTCTTTGATTAGCTGTTTGGATATTCTATCTCTTGATATACATATCTACGATACATGCTCTTAAATGCTAAATGATTATCATGTTTTGCATGATGTTTGCATTTATTCCTTATGTGCATTTTACATGATTTGCTTGTAAATTTTGCACCCACACTGTATCCTTTTAACACATTAGGAATTAGGTATGCCTATCACTATGAACCCTTAGAAGTCATATAGTCATACACTAGTGTCAAAACCTATAAGTTAAAGTAGTCGCAAAGTTGTCCTAATTCCCTGGTCATCACTTCACCTTCTTCCAAGTAATACACCCTTTTGTCATGGGAAGGTTAGATACAAACCTAGTAGAACTCGGAGTAGGCTTGACAACTTAAATATTTCATCCGAAATATTCAAGTAATTTTAACTTGTGATCGCAATTGTTAAAATTCATATCCGAAACATCTTATTCAAAGCCTCTTAACAACATATGTTAAAACGCTCATCCAAATGCCCAAAGCGAACATCAACCTTTGGATGACAAAGGACTCACGAGTTACTACATAAGTGATTAGTAGTTCCTTTCATCCTCGTGTGAATATACACTCCTTAAGATCAAGTATATTCATCTTCGTTAGTTCCTCCTATCCCCATAGGTTTGTCATCGTGTTCTGTCTTCAAGCTCACCTCATATATAATGAGGATTGAATTTATCCATTAGCTTTAGGATAGAAAACAAAACATCACCCTGTCTTGCCAAGAGTATGTTGATACTCTCCTTCCTCTGAATCTCGTCTAATGACTATCTAAATATTTCATTGGAAATATTAAAGTTATCTTGAACTGTCAATAATCTCATGTCAAATCCCGTTGGATTTATCCCTCTATCTCATCAAGAGTATGTTGATACTCTCTTTCTTCCGAATCGTATCTTATGACTACTTGAATATTTCACTGTAAATATTGTAGTCATCTCGTGCATCTCGTCTCATGACTCTTTAAATATTTCACTGGAAATATTGAGTTATTCTTCACATCCCTTGTATTTCACTGGAAATATTAAAGTCATCCCTTACATCTCGTCTCATGACTTTTTAAATATTTCACTGGAAATATTAAGTTATCCTTCACATCGCTCTAATGACTACCTATATATTTCCTCGGAAATATAAAAGTCGTCTCTTCTCGTCTAGTACTATCGTTCATCTCGTAAAAAGAATTCATTAGGTATAAATTCTCTCCTCGTGTCGAAAAGTCTCACTAATCTATCTTTTGATTCCTTATCCTTTTCCCTTTCACTTCCACACGGTACTAAACACATCATATATTTGGTTACTTCCGTATCCATTATCTTCTTAACTTATCTATACTTTTCAACTTTTGCTCTACACTACCAATGCTTCCACATCCTACTCATCTTCCTCACACCTCAAGCGACTAACCACTAGGATAAGTTGAGATAACCCTTCTTTATCAACATAGATAACCCCATTAAAACTTTATCACTAACCTCACAACCTTGAATATTTTATCTTCTTAACCCTTAGAATATCTCCACGTGATCACATGCCTTATCATATGAATGTTCTTTGAATATTCACAATGATTGAGAAGAGCTAAGTAACTTCCAAGGTGAAGTTTATTGTATGCTATCCACCATTTGTCATGACGTTACTAAGCTCACCGCTTCCGTCAACGTTTGTTTTCCTCTTTTGTTTTATTTTTATACATCTTCTCTGGATGGTCATAGATTAAGGGGGAGCGGAAACACAGTCATATAGTCTTTCAACAAACACTCTCAAGAACACACTAATGTAGTTCTTATTCCTTAGAAAACTTCCCTTTAGCTGCCCAGAACTAAGCTGCACAAGAAAATTCGTGACTTCCAGGTCACGGTACCGTTAAATAGGCCATAGTATTTTTAAATTTAATGGTATCATGCGTCATTTAGTGGTATCGTGCCCATGTTTGACGAATTTTCATTGTCTCCTTTAGATCCCTGCATCCCTAACCTCAAACCTGCAAAAATTTTGCAAACTCACATACACCCTAAAATTCCCTCACTACAACATAGGACACTACTACCAACTTTTATTCGAATCCCACAACTTTTACCTATATAAGGCCTCACCATTGCAAGCTTATCTTGCATCTCATCTTCAAACCTCGCATTAACATCATCATACTCAACCCTTATAACTAAATTTCACTCTTGATAGTGATAGTTAGTACTCTAAAAACCTTCAATCCTCATAATTACACGAAACCCTTCATGCACCAAAGTATCTCTAACACACAACTAGGATCTTCCAAACTAGTAATCTAGAACTTCATTACCTCAACCCCGTTAGAGATCTCCACCAACAATCCTGTTAGGATCACATGCACATTTTCTTTTCTCTTTTGAAATATATCATGCATCTCATTGTCGGGGCAAACGATATATTAATCTAAACCATCTTTGCCCGCCTTTGAAGGTCAAAACCAACACTTTCCCTTCCATTTGCATCTAGGTGCATATCGTTCTCATTTTCATTTTTTTTATCTTCTATCGAGTCTACTTTATGGCATGACTTGTCATAATAGTAATCATTTAGAGTATGTCTTATCAACAAACCATCCTTAACACCAATCATCTTAGGTAGATGATTATGTCATTCAAAAGGTTTGTTAGAACTTGCCATTCCAATGACAACTTGGAAGAAGTCATTTTGTGTATCAGTCAACGAACGAATTTCATTCTTGTTAGTGTGATTGATTGAACAATTACACCTTAGGTTGTTGGTTGGGTTGTGACACTCAAGTATCTTTGAATTGCAATATGCATTCATCTTTTTGTGTCGCTCAACTTTCTTGGGCTTTCTTTTAGGCTGTGTCACTCACATAGTTTAACCATTGCATGTTTTGCTATATGTATTCTATCCCTATAATGTTGCTCCTATACTCTTATATATTATGTTGCACGAAGCTAATCCTTGATGTAGGAAAAGCCTTTGTATGAATGTGATCCATGGACCCGTTGGATACTAAGGTAAATAAATAAGGGGATTCAATCACCATAAGGGATCATTGAGCTAGGGGGAGCTTGGGGGTATTTAAATACATAGCTCGGAGTTGTCTTCACAAGTGGTGATAGAAGACTTCACTGGGATGATGCAAGCTCGCCTTTTTGGGGTAAAATGATAGTAGTGCAATAAGGGGGAGTAAGGATTCAATTCAAGGGAGAGCTGGAGGCAACTACCTTTTTTGCTTCGACAAAAGGGGGAGAAGGGAGTGTAAATGGGGTAACTTTTACATTTTACTATGTATCACAGTTTACATATTTGTCATTATCAAAAAGGGGGAGATTGTTAGTGCAAATATTATGATATTTAAACTAAACGATTTTTTCGGTTTTAATGATGACAAACATGTAACTTATACTGCATAACGTAATATACGCAAGTTACTTGTTTACAAAAATCATCAATGCATACTTACATCAACATCTCTCGACGTCTCAAGCATGCTTCAACAAAGTTGTAGATTTCCATCCCAACGTAAATCACTCAAGGTATGGACAAACAAATCTACTACTTGACAAATGATCAAAAGATTATATTTTTCTAAACTTCACATTCTTAATGTGACAAAATATTTTTTCAAAAATACATTTTACAAATTATTTTTGAATTATAAAGAAATGTTTTATTTGGGAAAATCATTTCAAAAATCTCAACAGCTATATTTTTTTTTTACCTAAATCAGCTCCAAACTCCCCCAAATAAACTTTCACCACTAAAAACAAAATTTGGAGTGTCTCTGTCTGGGACGGTACCACGGTACCACTAAATTTAGCGGTACCATCCCCCTGTAACGGTCATTTTTCTCTTTGCCTATAAATAGTGGACCATTTTACACTTTCAAGCTGAATTTTTCCAGGCATTATCCTCTGGTCATTGAGTAGTGCACTTGCATTACTTGTTGTAAAACTTGTTGTATCTTGATGTACATCAAGTAATCATTATCTTTGTTTAGTCTTGTAAGTGTGGATCATTGTGATCTTGTAGAGATCTTGGAGATCTCTTGTAGCTAGTGAGCTTGTGTGTTGATCAAGTGGATCAAGGGTAGATCGGGTAGATCGTGTACGGTGTGTTGTTGGTGTGATTAGTAAGGATCGGGTAGATCATGAGTAGATCGGGTAGATCAAGTGTAGATCATGTGGATCTTGTAGCTTGTGTGATTTATGAGGATCGGATAGATCGTGGTAGATTGGTACTAGCTAAGGTTAGTACTCGACATTTAGCTTAGTGTCGGTAAATAATGTAAGCGACGTTGTATGGTTTTCTCCGCCGAGAAGAGAGCTTGTTGATTAGTGAAGTAACTCTCGAGTTGGGTACTCGGGGAGTGGAGTAGGGTGAAGAGGAGCTTCATGACCGAACCACTATAAATCGCGATGTCCAGGTTTGCGTTTTCTTTACCTATCTCTTTACATTTATTTTTGCATTTACCGCTTTACACTTATACTTTGCATTGCATTTATATTTGTGTTGCTTCTTGCTTATATTATGTTAGTAGTGTTTGTGTCATGGAATGTTATTACTAATATGTCTAAGTGTGTGTTAACGTGACATGCCTCACTTGTTGCTTTTTATTATCTCTAGTTCTTATAAGACTAGTGTTGACATTTTTCATATTATGTCACACTTGATCGGGTGTTTGATACAAAAGTTTTTAAGTTTTTAAATGAAAACGTATTCACCCCCTCTACGGTTTCCATAGTATGTTTGTTTGTATTGTATGTGTTGAATTTGTTTCATGTGTTGGATTATTGGTATAGGATATGTTTTTTTGTTGTTTTGTCTTTGAAGTTCTTACACTTAAATTTTGACATTGCTAAAATGTTATTAGTAGTCATTCAAAACGGATCTAGATTATGAGATTAATTCACCTGCTCTGATACCATTTATTGGTCTAAAGATTTGAGTAAAACATGAATATGTTAAACAATAATAACAAGTTTTAATCAATACCCATTTGACAACTAATAGCACAATTTGTACTTTTCAGCATTTTATTCTTATTAGATATGTATCAAAAAATTATACTCAATTGTTTGCGGAATAATACTTGGGATTGAATGACAAATGAAACTCTTCAAAACACAAGCATACTAGCTTAACTTATTGTGTTCTTGAAGAGGAAGATCCTATCAACTATACATTTTTATCATTTACAATTTTGTAGAATCACTAACTATCTCTATTACAACCTTGTCCTTATATAGAAGGATAAAAGTGAAGTCACATGTGTGCACTAAGTTAGGTGTCAAGCAACTAGTAGAAAGTATATATTCTCACATGTTCGTCTATACCTAGCTTCACATCAAAGTACTTTTGTGAATAGTTTATTCAGCTATTCACCTTTTTAGTAACATCTATAATACTTGTTTGACTTCTTTTTTTTCTTTTTGCATTTAGGAATTCTCGCCCATTGTTCAGGTCTTCATTAAGAGATAGTCTTCAGAGAGTCAGTAATTATTGTCATCACTCACTGGCTCCATCAAACTGATCCTGGTTTTTTTTCTTCGCTCTCAGAGATCTGCCTTAGGTTGTTATGAGTCTTTCTTTCAGACTCTGAAAAACTTCTTGAGGATGATTCCCTGAATGTTTAGTGACTTATTTTTTAGTCATGACATTTTCATTCAAATCCTGTACAAGGGTACATTGGGCACTGAATTGGCCCAACACGATTATACGTAGCATGTTTGCGAGATAGGTACGTAGGATCTTTGTGAAATAGGATCTTAATAAGATCACGATCTTGACCATAGGATCTTAGATCTCGGCCGATCCGATCTTACTTTTCTCGAACCGCAAACTAAAAAATACCAATTTATGTAGCAAATTTTGTAGAATATTAAAAACAAGAGACTAATTGTATTAAACACTTTATAATTATAATTTGGACATACATTTCAGTATATATGATATATAATAATATGTAAATTTGTATAATTTTACAACGCATATTACCAAAAATATAAATGAAACGGTGAATTAGGATATGTGGTTTTGGTTATAAAAAATGGCACTATAATATGATCTTAAGATTTTGATCTAATATTAAGATTACGATCTTACAAAGATAAAAACAATTATAAGTTAGATCCCTATCTTAAAAACTTTGATATTTAGTGCTTTTTGCCAAATACTATTCATAGCACTAAAATTGTGCAAGTATTTATTTAATTATTTAATTTCTGATGTAAAGGTGAATATATATTAACAAACGGCCATAGATATTTCTGTAAAGCATAGCTGCAACAACGGCTATAGGACATGCCCCAACAACGAGTATGCAGCAACAAATAATTTGAACATACAACATACATACAAGAAGAAGATACTCAATACACTAGACTATATTTACCTTGGCTATTCACCTTGACACTTGACTATTCACTTCGACAAGTATTTAGTGTTAACATCTGATGAGGCGAAAAATGAACCACTTTTAAGGGGTCATTTAAGCCCGGAATTGAATTTATTTAATCAAATATTACCCTAAATCGTTCCTTTTGTGATTTTAGGTACTTTGGGAGTGAAATCTGGAAAAGGAAGCAATTCAGACCATTTTGGAGCATAAAAGTGAAGAAAACGTCACAGACTTAATTTTCCATGCTGAGAACAGTACCTGACGGCGTCAAGAGGAAGACCCTGACGGCGTCAGGAGTAAAAGTGGTGACGACCCAGTGCAAACCTGACGGCGTCACAACAAGGGCGTCAAGAGTTAATTTGGTGATGGCCTGCATAAGGTGTACACATGACGGCGTCAGATCCAGATTTAGGCAGTCCGAGGAACTATTTGGCAGCGAGATGACGGCGTCAGACATTTCTTCTTGACGCTGTCACCTTTTAAAATCCATATATAGTTTTCTATTTTTCATTCATTAGAGAGGAACTGGTGTGGAGAACCCTAGGGCCGAACTTTGTAAACCCAAGCTCATATTTTACAGTACTTTCAAGGGTTATCACCCTTTGAATCCTTTCATGTGCTATTAAGATAAGTCTTCTCTTTAATTCAATCAATATGTCTATGTGTTGGTTGATTATATCTTTTACTTGTCTTGATTTCAACATGCTAGGCTAGATTTATCTTGTGTTTGCTTAGATCTAATAAAACCTAGATGTTAATTATGTGTTGATTACTTGTTTATGGTTGTATTGGATGAATGATTTGAATGTTAGCCTTAAGAAAACTGGCAGATCTCCGTTGTGTAACATGCTTGAACGTCTTAGGAAACAAGAACCGATGTGTACTAGGTTTTATTGGTTGTATTTAATGCATGAGTAAATTCTAATGATCCCATGTTAGGAGCCTCTTAGCCGGCTCGACATAGGAGTGAAGTAGGCGCTCATAGGATTGGGGAAGTAAGTACGCCACCCCATGAATGGTATTAAGGAATACAATCCGTCATCCACGCAACTATAACAAGTAATTAACGTGTAAAAGATATCTAGGGAGTAGTGAAATCTAAGTAAACACATTTCTCCCACATATTGCTCACAACTCTAGTTTAATTTAGTTTATTTCCATTTCTAGTATTTTATTTTGATTGCATCTTAGTATTGGGTTAGTTGACTAGCAACTAATTCCGCCCAACTCCTTCAAAACCGAGATTTTTACTTGCTTTCTAAAAAATATAAAAAATACAAAAAGAATCATCCCTCATCTCTAGACCTAGTCTTTAGGTTTTCAAATCCTAGCGATACTATTCCTAGCTGAACGATCAATCCCCCGGTACTTGTCATTATACTATACTACATTGATCAGGTACACAGCCTGGTGGGGGTTGTAAGCTTCTCGAGATACCTCGAGAGGTAAAGCCTGGTGCAATTCCCACGCATCAAGTTTTTGGCGCCGCAGCCCGGGGAATAGTTATTGTCTAGGTTAGAATCTCTTTTTATTAGGTCTACTTGCTAGATTCTTTTCTAGTAAGATTTTATTTTTATTTCTTGGTTTTCTTTAGTCTATCTTTTTCTTCGTGTGTTTGTTCGTAATTTTCATTGACTATTCCGTTCACCATTATGGAGAACGCGAATCCACCATACTACCGACCACACAATTCACCCACTACTAATGAAATCTTGATGTTTAAACAACATGCTTAGATCACCCATTTATGATTGATCGCAAGAAACATTATGGGTTTAAACCGGGTATATTAGGTCAAGATGGATCCCCAACTAGTAATCTCTTGAAGTTGATTGAAAATGATCCCTTTCTAGGAGAAAATCTTAATCCACCCATTAACCCGATTGAATTTGGTAAGGTTATGATGATAGGAGCACACCCCTTTGAGCATATAATTCATCCACCAATCTTTCCTCACGAGGCATATTTCTACCCTAAGGGTGTGTATCGCTACTTCCACCCGCACTTAATCCTAAGTGTAGGGAAAACATCCCCTATTTCCGTTAAATAAGGGTAGAGTCAGGCTCGTGACTCGAACAAAAACAAGTGCTTCTTGGGAGGCAACCCATGTTTTGTGTGATTTTTATTTTGTTTGATTGTTATTTGCTTCCGTATACATGCTTTATTTTTATTGTTGGTAGATCGTGTTCCAAAACTAAAATGGTGAAAATACTTTATTTTGTTGTTTGGCCTAGTCTTAACTTCATCCAAAGGTATTTCGCAAAAGATAAGTGTAAGGGGAAACCCCAAATATGTTTTTAAGAAACAAAACCGATCACGATTCTCCACAATATTAAGTGAACATGTATATTCGTATTTGTTAGAGTAAAATGCTTGTATCGAGTCATGATGATGTTTTGCAGGATTTTCCAGGAAGTAGGACGAAGTTTTTCCAGAAATTTTCCGGAAACTTAACATAAGAATTTCTGCAGGTCACTTCTGACGGCGTCACGAGTTTACTCTTGACGGCGTCACGTGTAAAAATCTGGAAATTTCACCAGTTTTGTTTTTCTAACGGAGTCTTAAAGTTTTTGTTGAATTATTAGTTTTATAATCTCCAGGAAATCTGCAAACATCATTCCACAAGCATTATATCTTATTTTGTTTTCTAGGATTTATTAGCATATGTAGATTGCCGCCGATTTTATGCGAGGTTGCCTTGTCTGTTCTCTCAGGATTTACAGGTTCTGTATGACAAGAAGATGATTTATTTTCTGGAAGGGAAGCTTTGATTGTTCCTTTTCTTGGAGGAAGATCTAACCTTGCCACCTTATTATTCATACCGAGCGAATCAGGGGAGTATTTGATTTCATTCGGTTTACTTATTTCACTTTTACATTCTTTACTTGAACATTAGGGACAATGTTCATCCTAGTGTAAGGGGAGGGTAAAATGATGATACCTTACAAATACACTTTCGCTTGAGTTTGTTTGTTTGATGGTAGATGTGTAATAAAACTATGAGAAATACTTGTTAGTGCAATTTTAGCGCCAAATTTAAAATTTTTTACAACATTTAGGAGTGAAACTTTAGCCATAGCAAGCGTCTCATGGATAGGAGATCGTATGACTAGCACATAACAGTACCATTCAGAAAAATTTTCCACCCAAATATGTGAGGTTCGCCTTTAGATTTGATAGGAAAAACATTTATTATTAGTGCTTATGAGTGTACCGGTAGCATTTAGATTCTAGAACTTGTGTTAGTGATGCATCCCGAGACCGCTAGTGAGACTACATTCGTGTAGTAGGATTTACTACATGATAAGAGGCATTAGGATCACCCTTGTGTTAAACCCGTATTATAATTACTTGACCATTTAAGTCATATTACTTGGCTAGTTAAGTCAACTAATTTTTCCCACACCTTAGCGTTGTACTCATTTTTAGTACACGAAACCCCTAGTAAACACCTCCGAGCCTATCTTTTCATTTCTACCTTTAAGCATTTTACTTAAAGGAAGAATTTGTTACACCCCACTTAAATGTACAACCAAATCGCCTTAGCCTTCCGTGTATGCACTCATCTTTAGTGCATCATTGTTATTTGTTAAACCCTAAGTTAATTATCTAATTGATTACATGGTTGCTAAGTCGAGTCATATCCTTTTACATATTGTTTTGGGACGATTGGGACTCATGGGTAAAGTACTTATATTATGGAGTAACGGGAAAGAACATCATATATTACCCCCGTATGTGCGTTAATCTTAAAAGTACTCCAAGTGTTTTGATTATCTTAATTCGAGTTATTAGATTAGTTTATTGTAAAGTATGTAAAAATTCAAGCGTAAAGGGAATGTTCATTCCCTATGATGTATTATTTTGGATGGTAGGGTAAGAGAGTATGCAAAAAAAAAATGAAAAAATCAAGAAAAAAGGAAAAAATAATAGAAAAAGAAAAGGGAAAAAAAAAAACATACGGACTACCATCCCTTTTCATTCTATGTTCATTTTATGTTTTTGTTATTTTTCATTTATTAGCTTAAGTCGAGTCTAGTCTTGGCTTGTTAACTCGCCACCAGTAAAGACTGCCTATATCCAACAAAACCGTGTATTTCATATCCCTACACCTAACGTTACAACCCTTTAAAAAGACCTCTTTGATAGTTTATCCTAGGTGCTTACGCCATGTGATGGAGGTTTGATCCTTTCCCAAGCCTATGGTAATCTATTTTGCTATGACAGGTAGTGAGAGATATTTTTCGTTTCCATATTGTGATATTACTTTATTACACTCGAGAGATGTGAGTATCTAAACACTATTTGTGAGGTGCTAGTGTATGACCTCCGTGCTTGTATTTGGTCTTTAGTGGAACGATTATTTGTTGTAATTACTTTTATATTAGTGTTAAATGACCCCTAACTTGTATTTTGATTAGAATAAAAGCGCATTTGCTTGAGGACAAGCAAATCTCAAGTGAAAGGGTATATGATGAGGCGAAAAATGAACCACTTTTAAGGGGTCATTTAATCCCGGAATTGAATTTATTTGATCAAATATTACCGTAAATCGTTCCTTTTGTGATTTTAGGTACTTTGGGAGTGAAATCTGGAAAAGGAAGCAATTCGGACGTTTTTGGAGCATAAAAGTGAAGAAAACGCCAAAGACTTAATTTTTCATGCTGAGAACAGTACCTGACGGCGTCAAGAGGAAGACCCTGACGGCATCTTAGTATTGGGTTAGTTGACTAGCAACTAATTCCGCCCAACTCCTTCAAAACCGAGATTTTTACTTGCTTTCTAAAAAATATAAAAAATACAAGAAGAATCATCCCTCATCTCTAGACCTAGTCTTTAGGTTTTCTAATCCTAGCGACACTATTCCTAGCTGAACGATCAATCCCCCGGTACTTGTCATTATACTATACTACATCGATCAGGTACACTACCTGGTGGGGGTTGTAAGCTTCTCGAGATCTCTCGAGAGGTAAAGCCTGGTGCAATTCCCACGCATCAAGTTTTTGGCGCCGCAGCCCGGGGAATAGTTATTGTCTAGGTTAGAATCTCTTTTTATTAAGTCTACTTGCTAGATTCCTTTCTAGTAAGATTTTATTTTTATTTCTAGGTTTTCTTTAGTCTATCTTTTTCTTCGTGTGTTTGTTCGTAATTTTCATTGACTATTCCGTTCACCATTATGGAGAACGCGAATCCACCATACTACCGACCACACAATTCACCTACTCCTAATGACATCTTGATGTTTAAACAACATGAACATGAACCTATCTATGATGCATGGGCTCGTTTTAAATATTTACTCCGAAAAGTCCCTCATCATAATTTCGATCTGTGGTGCCAAATTGAAATATTTTACCATAATGTCGACCACTATACCAAAATGTACATTGACCATGCCGCAGATGGGGACCTTTGGGGATTAAGTGTTAATGAAGCATGGGAAACCATAGAGAATTATGCCAAACTTGCCAAAAAAATGGACATCCCAACAAACGTTGTTACGGATCAATTGATAGCAAGTTTAAGGGAACAAGTAAGAAAATTGTTTGGGGATAAGCGTATAGATGAGATAACTGGGTGCACGAAGTGGTTTGATTTCACCACAATACAAGCTGAACACATTGGTAATCTTGATAAGATGGAGGATAGAGTTGAAAATCTAAGCCCACCAAGTACCCAACAAGTCCTACCATCATTTGAGGCATACACACCGCCTGTGACTTATTCGGATGAAGTAGATGAGACTTTAGGAATCCAAATTGAGGTAGAACCTTTGAACCAAACACAACTATAGGATATAGGTTTGAATACTTATAATGATAACCTTACTCTTAGTTCTAGGGAAGTTCCTAGTTTTAATGAACCGGAGCCTCAACTAAAACCGTTACCTAATCTTCCATCCTTAGATGAAAATTTAGGAATTGAAATAGGTTCCGATCCACCCATCAAACCATATAGTCCGGGTAGTCTTAGGATAAAGGTAGTGGAGTCTAAGCCTTGTAGAAAGGAAGCCAATATAGGAGTGGAAAATGACCTTACATGCTTAGATCACCCATTTATGATTGATCGCAAGAAATATTATGGGTTTAAACCGGGTGTATTAGGTCAAGATGGATCCCCAACTAGTAATCTCTTGAAGTTGATTGAAAATGATCCCTTTCTAGGAGAAAATCTTAATCCACCCATTAACCTGATTGAATTTGGTAAGGTTATGATGATAGGAGCACACCCCTTTGAGCATATAATTCATCCACCACTCTTTCCTCACGAGGCATATTTCTACCCTAAGGGTGTGTATCGCTACTTCTACCCGCACTTAATCCTAAGTTTAGGGAAAACATCCCCTATTTCCGTTAAATAAGGGTAGAGTCAGGCTCGTGACTCGAACAAAAACAAGCGCTTCTTGGGAGGCAACCCATGTTTTGTGTGATTTTTATTTTGTTTGATTGTTATTTGCTTCCGTATGCATGCTTTATTTTTATTGTTGGTAGATCGTGTTCCAAAACTAAAATGGTGAAAATACTTTATTTTGTTGTTTGGCCTAGTCTTAACTTCATCCAAAGGTATTTCGCAAAAGATAAGTGTAAGGGGAAACCCCAAATATGTTTTTAAGAAACAAAACCGATCACGATTCTCCACAATATTAAGTGAACATGTATATTCGTATTTGTTAGAGTCAAATGCTTGTATCGAGTCATGATGATGTTTTGCAGGATTTTCAAGGAAGTAGGACGAAGTTTTTCCAGAAATTTTCCGGAAACTTAACATAAGAATTTCTGCAGGTCACTTCTGACGGCGTCACGAGTTTACTCTTGACGGCGTCACGTGTAAAAATCTGGAAATTTCACCAGTTTTGTTTTTCTAACGGAGTCTTAAAGTTTTTGTTGAATTATTAGTTTTATAATCTCCAGGAAATCTGCAAACATTATTCCACAAGCATTATATCTTATTTTGTTTTCTAGGATTTATTAGCATATGTAGATTGCCGCCGATTTTATGCGAGGTTGTCTTGTCTGTTCTCTCAGGATTTACAGGTTATGTATGACAAGAAGACGATTTATTTTCTAGAAGGGAAGCTTTGATTGTTCATTTTCTTGGAGGAAGATCTAACCTGGCCACCTTATTATCCATACCGAGCGAATCAGAGGAGTATTTGATGTCATTCGTTTTACTTATTTCACTTTTACATTCTTTACTTGAACATTGGGGACAATGTTCATCCTAGTGTAAGGGGAGGGTAAAATGATGATACCTTACAAATACACTTTCGCTTGAGTTTGTTTGTTTGATGGTAGATGTGTAATAAAACTATGAGAAATACTTGTTAGTGCAATTTTAGCGCCGAATTTAAAATTTTTTACAACATTTAGGAGTGAAACTTTAGCCATAGCAAGCGTCTCATGGATAGGAGATCGTACGACTAGCACATAACCGTACCATTCAGAAAAATTTTCCACCCAAATATGTGAGGTTCGCCTTTAGATTTGATAGGAAAAGCATTTATTATTAGTGCTTATGAGTGTACCGGTAGCATTTAGATTCTAGAACTTGCGTTTGTAATGCATCCCGAGACCGCTAGTGAGACTACATTCGTGTAGTAGGATTTACTACATGATAAGAGGCATTAGGATCACCCTTGTGTTAAACCCGTATTATAATTACTTGACAATTTAAGTCATATTACTTGGCTAGTTAAGTCAACTAATTTTTTCCCACACCTTAGCGTTGTACTCATTTTTAGTACTCGAAACCCCTAGTACACCCTTCCGAGCCTATCTTTTCGTTTCTAACTTTAAGCATTTTACTTAAAGGAAGAATTTGTTACACCCCACTTAAATGTACAACCAAATCGCCTTAGCCTTCCGTGTATGCACTCATCTTTAGTGCATCATTGTTATTTGTTAAACCCTAAGTTAATTATCTAATTGATTACATGGTTGCTAAGTCGAGTCATATCCTTGTACATATTGTTTTGGGACGATTGGGACTCATGGGTAAAGTACTTATGTTATAGAGTAATGGGGAAGAACATCATATATTACCCCCGTATGTGCGTTAATCTTAAAAGTACTCCAAGTGTTTTGATTATCTTAATTCAAGTTATTAGATTAGTTTATTGTAAAGTATGTAAAAATTCAAGTGTAAGGGGAATGTTCATTCCCTATGATATATTATTGTGGATGGTAGGGTAAGAGTGTATGCAAAAAAAAAAAAAAAAAAAAAAAAAAAAAAAAAAAAAAGACGAAAAAATCAAGAAAAAAGGAAAAAATAATAGAAAAAGGAAAGAGAAAAAAAAATCATACGGACTACCATCCTTTTTCATTTTATGTTTTTGTTATTTTTCATTTATTAGCTTAAGTCGAGTCTAGTCTTGGCTTGTTAACTC
Organism: Artemisia argyi; assembly: GCA_030686995.1. NCBI lineage: Eukaryota > Viridiplantae > Streptophyta > Magnoliopsida > Asterales > Asteraceae > Artemisia > Artemisia argyi. The sequence goes on from CM060696.1 coordinate 84,865,074, forward strand.
GCCACCAGTAAAGACTGCCTATATCCAACAAAACCGTGTATTTCATATCCTTACACCTAACGTTACAACCCTTTAAAAAGACCTCTTTGATAGTTTATCCTAGGTGCTTACGCCATGTGCAGAGGTTTGATCCTTTCCCAAGCCTATGGTAATCTATTTTGCTATGACAGGTAGTGAGAGATATTTTTCGTTTCCATATTGTGATATTACTTTATTACACCCGAGAGATGTGAGTATCTAAACACTATTTGTGAGGTGCTAGTGTATGACCTCCCTGTTTGTCTTTGGTCTTTAGTGGAACGATTATTTGTTGTAATTATTTTTATATTAGTGTTAAATGACCCCTAACTTGTATTGATTAGAATAAAAGCGCATTTGCTTAAGGACAAGCAAATCTCAAGTGTAAGGGTATATGATGAGGCGAAAAATGAACCACTTTTAAGAGGTCATTTAAGCCCGGAATTGAATTTATTTGATCAAATATTACCGTAAATCGTTCCTTTTGTGATTTTAGGTACTTTGGGAGTGAAATCTGGAAAAGGAAGCAATTCGGACGTTTTTGAAGAATAAAAGTGAAGAAAACGCCAAAAACTTAATTTTCCATGCTGAGAACAGTACCTGACAGCGTCAAGAGGAAGACCCTGACGGCGTCAGGAGTAAAAGTGGTGACGACCCAGTGCAAACCTGACGGCGTCACAACAAGGGCGTCACGAGTTAATTTGGTGGCGGCCTGCATAAGGTGTACACATGACGGCGTCAGATCCAGATCTAGGCAGTCCGAGGAACTATTTGGCGGCGAGATGACGGCGTCAGACATTTGTTCTTGACGCCGTCACCTTCTAAACTCAATATATAGTTTTCTATTTTTCATTCATTAGAGAGGAATTGGTGTGGAGAACCCTAGGGCCGAACTTTGTAAACCCTAGCTCATATTTTACAGTACTTTCAAGGGTTATCACCCTTTGAATTCTTTCATGTGCTATTAAGATAAGTCTTCTCTTTAATTCAATCAATATGTCTATGTGTTGGTTGATTATATCTTTTACTTGTCTTGATTTCAACATGCTAGGCTAGATTTATCTTGTGTTTGCTTAGATCTAATGAAACCTAGATGTTAATTATGTGTTGATTACTTGTTTATGGTTGTATTGGATGAATGATTTCAATGTTAGGCTTAAGAAAACTGGTAAATCTCCATTGTGTAAAATGCTTGAACGTCTTAGGAAACATGAACCGATGTATACTAGGTTTTATTGGTTGTATTTAATGCATGAGTAAATTCTAATGATCCCATGTTAGGAGCTTCTTAGCCGGCTCGATATAGGATTGAAGTAGGCGCTCATAGGATTGGGGAAGTAAGTACGCCACCCCATGAATGGTATTAAGGAATAAAATCCGTCATCCACGCAACTATAACAAGTAATTAACGTGTAAAAGATATCTAGGGAGTAGTGAAATCTAAGTAAACACATTTCTCCCACATATTGCTCACAACTCTAGTTTAATTTAGTTTATTTCCATTTCTAGTATTTTATATTGATTGCATCTTAGTATTTGGTTAGTTGACTAGCAACTTATTCCGCCCAACTCCTTTAAAAAACCGAGATTTTTACTTGCTTTCTAAAAAATATAAAAAATACAAAAAGAATCATCCCCTCATCTCTAGACCTAGTCTTTAGGTTTTCTAATCCTAGCGACACTATTCCTAGCTGAACGTTCAATCCCCCGGTACTTGTCATTATACTATAGTACATCGATCAGGTACACTACCTGGTGGGGGTTGTAAGCTTCTCGAGATCCCTCGAGAGGTAAAGCCTGGTGCAATTCCCACGCATCAAGTTTTTGGCGCCGCAGCCCGGGGAATAGTTATTGTCTAGGTTAGAATCTCTTTTTATTAGGTCTACTTGCTAGATTCATTTCTAGTAAGATTTTATTTTTATTTCTAGGTTTTCTTTAGTCTATCTTTTTCTTCGTGTGTTTGTTCGTAATTTTCATTGAGTATTCCGTTCACCATTATGGAGAATGCGAATCCACCATACTACCGACCACACAATTCACCCACTCCTAATGACATCTTGATGTTTAAACAACATGAACATGAACCTATCTATGATGCATGGGCTCGTTTTAAATATTTACTCCGAAAAGTCCCTCATCATAATTTCGATCTGTGGTCCCAAATTGAAATATTTTACCATAATGTCGACCACTATACCAAAATGGACATTGACCATGCCGCAGATGGGGACCTTTGGGGATTAAGTGTTAATGAAGCATGGGAAACCATAGAGAATTATGCCAAACTTGCCAAAAAAATGGACATCCCAACAAACGTTGTTACGGATCAATTGATAGCAAGTTTAAAGGAACAAGCAAGAAGATTGTTTGGGGATAAGCGTATAGATGAGATAACTGGGTGCACGAAGTGGTTTGATTTCACCACAATACAAGCTGAACACATTGGTAATTTTGATAAGATGAAGGATAGAGTTGAAAATCTAAGCCCACCAAGTACCCAACAAGTCCTACCATCATTTGAAGCATACACACCGCCTGTGACTTATTCGGATGAAGTAGATGAGACTTTAGGAATCCAAATTGAGGTAGAACCTTTGAACCAAACACAACTAGAGGATATAGGTTTGAATACTTATAATGATAACGTTACTCTTAGTTCTAGGGAAGTTCCTAGTTTTAATGAACCGAAGCCTCAACTAAAACCGTTACCTAATCTTCCATCCTTAGATGAAAATTTAGGAATTGAAATAGGTTCCGATCCACCCATCAAACCATATACTCCGGGTAGTCTTAGGATAAAGGTAGTGGAGTGTAAGCCTTGTAGAAAGGAAGCCAATATAGGAGTGGAAAATGACCTTACATGCTTACATCACCCATTTATGATTGATCGCAAGAAACATTATGGGTTTAAACCGGGTTAATTAGGTCAAGATGGATCCCCAACTAGTAATCTCTTGAAGTTGATTGAAAATGATCCCTTTCTAGGAGAAAATCTTAATCCACCCATTAACCCGATTGAATTTGGTAAGGTTATGATGATACGAGCACACCCCTTTGAGCATATAATTCATCCACCACTCTTTCCTCACGAGGCATATTTCTACCCTAAGGGTGTGTATCGCTACTTCTACCCGCACTTAATCCTAAGTGTAGGGAAAACATCCCCTATTTCCGTTAAATAAGGGTAGAGTCAGGCTCGTGACTCGAACAAAAACAAGCGCTTCTTGGGAGGCAACCCATGTTTTGTGTGATTTTTATTTTGTTTGATTGTTATTTGCTTCCGTATGCATGCTTTATTTTTATTGTTGGTAGAGCGTGTTCCAAAACTAAAATGGTGAAAATACTTTATTTTGTTGTTTGGCCTAGTCTTAACTTCATCCAAAGGTATTTCGCAAAAGATAAGTGTAAGGGGAAACCCCAAATATGTTTTTAAGAAACAAAACCGATCACGATTCTCCACAATATTAAGTGAACATGTATATTCGTATTTGTTAGAGTCAAATGCTTGTATCGAGTCATGATGATGTTTTGCAGGATTTTCCAGGAAGTAGGACGAAGTTTTTTCAGAAATTTTCCAGAAACTTAACATAAGAATTTCTGCAGGTCACTTCTGACGGCGTCACGAGTTTACTCTTGACGGCGTCACGTGTAAAAATCTGGAAATTTCACCAGTTTTGTTTTTCTAACGGAGTCTTAAAGTTTTTGTTGAATTATTAGTTTTATATTCTCCAGGAAATCTGCAAACATCATTCCACAAGCATTATATCTTATTTTGTTTTCTAGGATTTATTAGCATATATAGATTGCCGCCGATTTTATGCGAGGTTGCCTTGTCTGTTCTCTCAGGATTTACAGGTTATGTATGACAAGAAGATGATTTATTTTCTGGAAAGGAAGCTTTGATTGTTAATTTTCTTGGAGGAAGATCTAACCTGGCCATCTTATTATCCATACCGAGCGAATCAGGGGAGTATTTGATTTCATTCGTTTTACTTATTTCACTTTTACATTCTTTACTTGAACATTGGGGACAATGTTCATCCTAGTGTAAGGGGAGGGTAAAATGATGATACCTTACAAATACACTTTCGCTTGAGTTTGTTTGTTTGATGATAGATGTGTAATAAAACTATGAGAAATACTTGTTAGTGCAATTTTAGCGCCAAATTTAAATTTTTTTACAACATTTAGGAGTGAAACTTTAGCCATAGCAAGCGTCTCATGGATAGGAGATCGTATGACTAGCACATAACCGTACCATTCAGAAAAATTTTCCACCCAAATATGTGAGGTTCGCCTTTAGATTTGATAGGAAAAGCATTTATTATTAGTGCTTATGAGTGTACCGATAGCATTTAGATTCTGGAACTTGCGTTAGTGATGCATCCCGAGACCGCTAGTGAGACTACATTTGTGTAGTAGGATTTAGTACATGATAAGAGGCATTAGGATCACCCTTGTGTTAAACCCGTATTATAATTACTTGACCATTTAAGTCATGTTCATTCCCTATGATGTATTATTTTGGATGGTAGGGTAAGAGTGTATGCACAAAAAAAAAAAAAAAAAAAAAAAAAAAAAAAAAAATCAAGAAAAAGAAAAAAGAAAAAATAATAGAAAAAGAAAATAGAAAAAAAACATACGGACTACCATCCATTTTCATTCTATGTTCATTTTATGTTTTTGTTATTTTTCATTTATTAGCTTAAGTCGAGTCTAGTCTTGGCTTGTTAACTCGCCACCAGTAAAGACTGCCTATATCCAACAAAACCGTGTATTTCATATCCCTACATCTAACATTACAACCCTTTAAAAAGACCTCTTTGATAGTTTATCCTAGGTGCTTACGCCATGTGGTGGAGGTTTGATTCTTTCCCAAGCCTATGGTAATCTATTTTGCTATGACAGGTAGTGAGAGATATTTTTCGTTTCCATATTGTGATATTACTTTATTACACTCGAGAGATGTGAGTATCTAAACACTATTTGTGAGGTGCTAGTGTATGACCTCCGTGCTTGTCTTTGGTCTTTAGTGGAACGATTATTTGTTGTAATTACTTTTATATTAGTGTTAAATGACCCCTAACTTGTATTTTGATTAGAATAAAAGCGCATTTGCTTGAGGACAAGCAAATCTCAAGTGAAAGGGTATATGATGAGGCGAAAAATGAACCACTTTTAAGGGGTCATTTAATCCCGGAATTGAATTTATTTGATCAAATATTACCGTAAATCGTTCCTTTTGTGATTTTAGGTACTTTGGGAGTGAAATATGGAAAATGAAGCAATTCGGACGTTTTTGGAGCATAAAAGTGAAGAAAACGCCAAAGACTTAATTTTTCATGCTAAGAACAGTACCTGACGGCGTCAAGAGGAAGACCCTGACGGCGTCAGGAGTAAAAGTGGTGACGACCCAGGCAAACCTGACGGCGTCACAACAAGGGCGTCAAGAGTTAATTTGGTGACGGCCTGCATAAGGTGTACACATGACGGCGTCAGATCCAGATCTAGGCAGTCCGAGGAACTATTTGGCGGCGAGATGACGGCGTCAGACATTTGTTCTTGACGCCGTCACCTTCTAAACTCAATATATAGTTTTCTATTTTTCATTCATTAGAGAGGAACTGGTGTGGAGAACCCTAGGGCCGAACTTTGTAAACCCTAGCTCATATTTTACAGTACTTTCAAGTGTTATCACCCTTTGAATTCTTTCATGTGCTATTAAGATAAGTCTTCTCTTTAATTCAATCAATATCTCTATGTGTCGGTTGATTATATCTTTTACTTGTCTTGATTTCAACATGCTAGGCTAGATTTATCTTGTGTTTGCTTAGATCTAATGAAACCTAGATGTTAATTATGTGTTGATTACTTGTTTATGGTTGTATTGGATGAATGATTTCAATGTTAGGCTTAAGAAAACTGGTAGATCTCCACTGTGTAACATGCTTGAACGTCTTAGGAAATATGAACCGATGTGTACTAGGTTTTATTGGTTGTATTTAATGCATGAGTAAATTCTAATGATCTCATTTTAGGAGCTTCTTAGCCGGCTCGACATAGGAGTGAAGTAGGCGCTCATAGGATTGGGGAAGTAAGTACGCCACCCCATGAATGGTATTAAGGAATACAATCCGTCATCCACGCAACTATAACAAGTAATTAACGTGTAAAAGATATCTAGGGAGTAGTGAAATCTAAGTAAACACATTTCTCCCACATATTGCTCACAACTCTAGTTTAATTTAGTTTATTTCCATTTCTAGTATTTTATTTTGATTGCATCTTAGTATTGGGTTAGTTGACTAGCAACTAATTCCGCCCAACTCCTTCAAAAATCGAGATTTTTACTTGCTTTCTAAAAAATATAAAAAATACAAAAAGAATCATCCCTCATCTCTAAACTTAGTCTTTAGGTTTTCTAATCCTAGCGACACTATTCCTAGCTGAACGATCAATCCCCCGGTACTTGTCATTATACTATACTATATCGATCAGGTATACTCCCTGGTGGGGGTTGTAAGCTTCTCGAGATCCCTCGAGAGGTAAAGCCTGGTGCAATTCCCACGCATCAACATCGGAAGAGTTTTTGTGTACTTTTGCACTATTTTAACGTTAAAAGATACATATAGTGATCACATTAGAGATGCTCTAAATAAATGTGGTAAAATCTCCTTAGGTGAAGATATGTCGTTAAACTCATTTTGGCTTATATTCCTTTAAACACTTGCATATAATGGAATTTTTGTTCCCTTTGACATCTCTCTTTTAAGGTGTTTTGTTATTAAATTTTTGCTGATAACAAAATAAGTTATTATTGACAATTTACATGCATAAGAATCTCATTTTATATTTGGTATATAGAGTGCCACACATCAATTATTTTGACTTGTGACTGAGATAGTCACGCTTTAGTGTTTATAGTTAATAAAAATGTCGACAAGAAATTAGAATAAAACCACGTATTATTATACAATTTTACATTCAATTCCATTCATAAAAAGTTATGATCAATTTTTAAGTCCATGTGAATTTCATCTGGCTATTCTGTTAATATATGATGCATTTGTAGCTAAATTACAGTACTTGGTTATATAAAAAAGTACATAGATCCCATTCCTGCAGAAATATCTATTTAATAGTCTCAAGCCAAAAAGATTTAAAAAGGTAAAGAGTGAGATGTACGTATGTTTGCTAGTGAAAAGTAAATCAATACGTAGATAGAATTCAAAAAGAAAAAACAAATACAGAGTTGTCAAATTCCGGGTATAGTAAATTTGAATTAAAATAAAAAAGGTATAAGACGAGTTTGGTGTATGTGTTCATATATTATAATTTATATTTATGTGATGAATAAGTAGTAAAGGTATTGAATAATATTATGAGAATTTTAGTACAGTTTTATAAAATATGGTTCTTTAATACGATGACTTATAACATTATTGTTTGTATTTGCAATGATTTACATTGGATGCGAATTTCATAGATACTAGTTTCAGTTATAACTAACATATTATTGTTTGTTACTCTAAAGGCCTGTCATAAATAAAACACAGCTTTAGTTACATATGAAAATGACACCCCTATATAAAACACAGCTTTAGTAAAGTACGTATACTCAGTTTTATTTATGTTTTTGCTTTCTAAAAATATATATATTTTTTTTCAAAGTATACTCAAGTATTCATATTTTGAGTTTTCTTTATTAAAGCAACAAATATATTTACATTGTTAAATATATGAGATATCATAAGTTCATTTCATGAACCAATTTGGATTATATACAGTTGAAAAACAAACGAGCAACAAACTGCGCCGCTAGCCAATATTAAATGTATACAACCAAAATATATATACATAGGTGTTTATATTAAATCGACCCCAAAACATGGGCAAGATGAAACTGGTCTAAAAATTGTTTTGGCAAAAAGGAGAATACCTCGAGCGAGATTTTATGTTTTTAGTAGTATAAAAGTTGTAGAAAGAAGGTGCATGGGTCACAGTTACCCGCAGGTCGTGGGTTTAAACATTTTGAAGAAACTACAATATATCAAACATACAATTCCCTATTAATTCACGAGATTTTCATTTTGAAAGGTTGACGTAACTACTTCACATATGTTCGTAAGTAGCAAGAATTAAACTTGAGACTTCTCACAATTTTATGCTGAGTTAAACAACACAATGTTCCACGACCTATAAGATAGTATAACTTTCTAAGCTGTATTGATGAAAAAAAAAATTGAATATAAGTTACATGTAAACACAATCTTAATTAACCAAACTAGAATTACAATGAAAGTGACACCTCTAAATTAACAATACCATATACACAAAGTAATGAACTATCAAGAATGATTAAGAAAATATATAACAATACAGACCACCCATCCATTTTATCACTTTCAGGAATATAATAAGCAACTTTCTCTTGGTCCATCTTCTCATCTCATTATAGAAAAGAAAATAAAAACACAAGCCTCCAAACCAAGAGAACAAATAGAAGCAAAGTAGTGAGATCTTGCTTCAATTCTTATTCTCTACACATCACCATATCTTCTTTTCAATCATCATTAATGCATTTGTTTCCAAATTCATTACTTCTTGATACATATTCAAACACTTAAAAGATTTCCATTATTTCTTATTATATGTATGGATTTCTTTCATGTCTTGACTCTTCATAGATCAATTTGCTCTAGTCAGTTTCAAAGATTCACAATATGATCATGTATCCTGCTCAAATATCTTCATCAAAATATGTTAATGGAGGCTTTTTGGAGGGTGGGTACGACTGTTTTATTAGTCTAGGAGGAGGGTTTTCAGATCTAATGGCTGAAGATGAATCAAGAACCGATACAAGTATCAATAACGAAGAGGCAGGATCCAGCTCGAAGGATATTAATATCAATATTAATACTAATACTAATATACATGATGAAAGGAATACAAATGAAGATGATCATAACCGGTGGCTTGAGCTGAGTTTAGGTGGTGGACATACGCAGATATCCACCACCAGCCAAAGCCAACTGACGTCAACTCAGACGTCGGTTGACTTTGACTTATTAAGAGTTGGTGTTGGACGCGACGGTGGGAGTTCATCACAACGGATACAACAACATGTGCCACCTCATCAGCTCGTTTTTCAAGTACCCGATTTTAGGGGTCCTCTCCAGACATCCACTAACTTTTTTATGCAGCAGCCGCAACAATCAGTTGCGGCTGGTGGTGTCATGAATTCTGCGCCATTCATGACTTTACAACAACTACAACAACATCAACAAGAGACTAATTATAATTATTTGCAATTAATTAGGCCTTTTCCTGTAAACATGATGACACCGGTTCTTAATCCTCCAGTTTCTTCATCTTCCTCATTTTCGGCTTCTTCGGAACACCATGGACGACAACATCATGTACATCGTCGACTAAATGTAGCTAGAGTTGTGAACCCCCCACGAAGACCTCATTCAGGTGTTTGGTTTGTGTTGCAAGCATCTCAAAACCAGTAATAACTCCTAAAACCCTATTTATATATTTTTCTTTCTTTTTGCTTGCATTTATGTTTTTGCATGGCACTTATGTATTTTGCATTTTGAATAACTGCAGAGCTAAAGAACCATTTTTGCCTCAAATACCAAAGAGCTACTTGAGAATCAAGTAAGACGTTTCATTATTAATTACTATCATGTTAATGTTCTTCAATAACGAATGTTTTTATTTTATTTACGACTGATTATAAATTGTGTGATTTTATTTATTCAGGGATGGAAGGATGACAGTTGGATTGTTAATCAAATACCTGGTTAATAAGCTTGGACTAGGAAGTGAATCCGAGGTAAGTACCACCTTAATTCATGATCTAATACTTATGTTTTCAATAAATATAATTAGAGTTATAAAACTGTAAAACCTAGTACTAAATATTTTTATCTATTAGTTCTTTTATTTCCCTATGATGTTGTCTTTATGTTAGCAATAATTATCTAGCCAATATTAACGTCACAGAATTACATGCTAGATTAGTGTATAGTGTTCCACATTAGTCATTATACAAGTTATATATAATACCGTGCCAAATTAGCTATTAACCTCAAAAAGATGCTATACATATGTACATGTTTTCATTTATTTATGTAGAGCATTGATAGAGATAATTAGGTTTTTATTTTATGAGACTAGCCCTTAAAATTTATTAATTGTGGCTTTTAATTTCCTTTTTGTGTTCTCATTGGTTTAACATGTATATCAATTATTATATACACATACAAAATCTAAGAAAATAGAAGTAAGAAAAATGTAAGGCACATATTTATACGCATACTCTTTTTTTTTTTTTTTTTACACATTCAAGTTTTTTTTGTGGAAGTTAAATTCATTAAGACACTGTAACAAATTGCTAGAGATGACAAATGAGGATCAACAAAATTATACAGTCTAATTTAAAAAAGTTAGACTCAACTATCCAATCAAAGCAATTGGAACCGGCCGGTTTCTTATGCCTATGAATAAAGCATAAGTGAGTTGATACTTTTATTTCGTATATACACGTATTTACATATGAATGTATGTATGTAGTTGTGATTTAGGAGTAATCTAAAAGGGGAAAAGCCCATCAAACAATTGTAAGAATAAGGTTGGTGAGTATAACCTGAAAGAAACATTGGAGCAAACTAGAAATGGATTGAGGGGTATGCCTAGCTAGTTTTTCGTTTAGTGATTTTGAATTAGGTGGTGAGTATAATTGTAGGTTATTTTCATATAATGGTAATAATGTAACTTGTGTTGGTCATGTCAATTAGGGTAGGGATATGACACCCACGTTAAATATGGAAACACAAAGCTTGAAAGAGAAAATCACGTAGGTCCCAAATGAAGGACGAATGTTGAAGATAAACATATAGAAAACTACTTGCTACCATCATCTAGAATACATAAAAGAACACCTAGCCTTTGTTTGCTTCATGTGTTAGTTACCATATACATCAATGTAGGTATTTGATACATACACATACACATTTAAGTGTGATCACATCCTTTTTTATTCATCAATAATCAAATTTGAGTAAAATTACTTGCCTTGAACGAAACAAAACTTATTAACAAAGTAAAAGTTTGACAAGTTTTAATTAAACTATGCATGAAGAGAGAAACCTTTTTTGAACATTGCATTTGCTTGCTAGTTTTAAACTATTAACGTGCATGAGATTAAAAGATATAGTATATGAAATGATTGAAAGTTTTTTTGGTTTTTGAACAACATAGTTTCATGACTTTCATCTATTAGTTGAAGCGCACCAGCAAGTCGCTACAGGCTATAGTCGAGAAACATACATGAAATGTGACCAAGCTTGACATGGGTTAATTACGACTCCGTTATAGGTTATAACCTGCTAAGATTAAACTTCACTATCCTATTGGAAATCCAAATGAAAGAAAGTTAGTAAGTAACTACTTCGTCACATTTGGAATCACTCGTATGCATTTTAATCTCGAGATTGACGGGAAATTAAACTAGACTATACATTTGCATACACGTACAGTACATGCTAAATTTCAAAATTAAGACTTGAGTTCCTGCATATCTTTGCTAGCTACTACATATTTAACATTATAACCAGTGGGTGCTCGGTAGGATACTGATAATTAGTGATACCGGTAGAAACCAGAACACTTGGTAGGAAGTTGCTTGTTTATGTGGACACTTTCGTTTTTGTAGGATGGGAGCTCGACGATAGGAAGTTAGTAGTAGAATTAACAAATACCAGTAGATCGATATGAACACTCACGAAGTTGGTTTATTTTTGAACGGCAAAATGAGATTAAACTAGCAAAGAGCTAAACAAATTACAATGTAGAGGATTACAAGGATAACATAGCCAATCTATCCAACTAAGAACACTCATGAAGTTGATAATCTAATGTCTTATGTAATATTGAACTGTTTTAGTGCAGTGATCATCTAATGTGGAGTTAAGTTAAAAATATATCCTAGAGCTATAATTATGGAGTAATGTCGATGATCTTTGACCTTATAATTAAGTGAAACCCTCATTCCCTCGAAGGAATTTTGTGACAACAGGAGTAAGTCACCCGTATGTTAAATGCTAATGTTAATCTTGTTTGGAATTAACAATGATGACCCTACAGTAGTGGAGGCAAATTAAATATAATCACTCCTCTTTAATTTACACTAAATTTATAAAGTTCAGTTGACCTTATAATATAATCATCATATATTAATAGCTGGTATACTTATTTATTTTGACTGATGACATTTTTAGTTTTGCATCGGCATACATAAAAGGATCCACGTCCATTATATGACACTATTTTCAATTTGGTGGAGTGCATGAGTTCAAAAAACAAAGTTTCCATACCGAATGAGTCTGCACTACTTATTTATCTGTATATATTCATTGCTAAGTGTAACGTTCTATAATATTCCAATAATAGCTACCAACAATAAACTACAAATATATTGTGACTAAATCAAGAAATTTTATAAAAATTATGTATGTATTCATACAAACGTCAAGTAACAGCTCACACCATATTTTATAACTGTTAGTTGCTACATGTTAAGAACTAACAAAGATGCAGGCCAACGTGTGTGTGTATATATATATATATATATATATATATATATATATATATATATATATATATATATATATATATATATATCTTGGAATAAAGAAACAAAATAAGATCTATACATGCAACCACCAACCATATGACTCTCTAATATATAGTTTATTTGTTTATAAATATTTATAGAATTACAGATATACAACACATATAACAAAAGAGTGGTATGCATCAATGCATGGTTCGTGGATTGTATTAACATTCTATTTTGTTGAGATAGTAATTAAATAGTAGTACTATTATTAATGGTTGCTAAGATAGAATAGAGTCAACCTTATGTGCATATTTGTAAGGATTTGATTCAGCAAATCATTGATGATGCCAGCTACTTTAGCTATTCAAGTTTTGCTTTTACGTGAAGAAATCAAATATCCCATGTCACTCAATTTTATACCCATGCTGCAAAACCAAAACTCACTATCCAATCATTAGCTTCCTTAATTACTAGTTACCTTAACTTATAATAATAACTCCACATCATATCAATATGCAATATTTGCATGCATGCTCTATGTTCTCTTTCAATCTAGGTAGGAGTGAATGTACTTTAGAGCAAACAATATTACGTGCTATTATTAACTAAAGTATATATAGGAGATATAATTGATATTTCTAGGTCTTTTAATGAGAGCATTGTAATATACTCCGTAGTACACTACCTCAAAACCAAAAAAAAAAAGTAGACTACTTGAGTATCTTTAATGATCGATTAAAACTATGTTTGCAGGATATTAGTAGGTCACAATTCTAATCTTATAAGGGGCTAAGAGCCTAAGATGTTTTCTCTCCTACTTATATGAGACGAATTGTTACAAGCATTATCTATACTACCTTATAATGTATTTAAGACATCTATATTTAGAAGTCTTAAAATGTTTAAGATCAAAAATATTTCTTTAATAGAAAAGATGCATGTACACCACTTTAATGCACATAATTTTCAGACTTACAAGACAAGAAACATAATGTACACCACTTTAATGCACATATTAAAAAAAAACCACATTAATGATATTTAATGTAGTCAATTAATTAATTGGTCAATAAATACAATTAATACAATTATTAAAACATCCCTTACATCACAAATACAAATTATCAAACATATTGTACAATCAAATTAAACATAATTCCTACATTAAATGTCACTAATACAAATAATAAAGCACATTATACAAATATTCGAGTCCGAACGGGTAACAGGCCTAATGGGCTTGAGCCCGAATGGGTGCGGGCCAAACAGGCTCGAGCCCGAACGGGCACGGCCTAAACGAAATTCTTGATATCCGTAAATCTATTGTAAAAATAAAAAAAAAAAAAAAAAAAAAAAAAAAATGATTCACCGGAAAATTTAATTTCAGGGTACCCGCCGCTGCAACGCGCGGGTACCCTGCTAGTATCACTTAATTAACACTTGATCGACCATTTAGTTTAAGGACAATCCCTTTTTAGATTGATTGATTTGATCTTTAGCTAAAGTTGGAGAGGATATTATCTTAAACTTGAAAATATCTACAGAAAAACCACGATTAGTGTTTAACTGAGTTAACTAATTAACAGGCAATTCTGATTCAGCCTGTTTCGAAATCCGTTTTTATATGATTCTTAATCCATCTACTGTATAAGTTTATGTCCAACACAGGTCTCTAAAACACATTTCCTTCCATGTTATAGCATGCTAACGTATTTGAAAATTATAGCTAAAAGTCCATCTTCAACCATTCTTATTTTTAGATCCACTATATCGACTCTCGGAAAATACATTGTACTTACACTAGTAAACGAATTTTTATGCGAAATGGAAATAAACTTTATGAACATGCTATTATAACGACATGTTCATGAATGAATATGAAAAAAGAATTGATTTGCATAATTACAAGTTTTATTGGCACACACAAATGTGGTATTAGATGTACTTTAATTATAATATGTTTTAACCGCTTGTATATTAGAATGTGTAAATCAAAAACCTAATTGCGCAAATCGATTCCGATATGAAAATGAGTGTGCAGGTTTAGAGATTTGACAAGTGTAATAAAACACATGTCTTCAAAATCCATATATTACCATATATAGAATTTTGCACCTTACCAACCATATATAGAATTTTACGATATGAAAATGAGTGTGCAGGTTTAGAGATTTGACAAGTGTAATAAAACACATGTCTTCAAAATCCATATATTACCATATATAGAATTTTGCACCTTACCAACCATATATAGAATTTTATCATGCATGATGATTTTGTCATGCTTTCGCATGCTTCAACTAGAGTGAACAAAACAAAAAAAGATTATACATGATAGGTATGGAGGTGGCATCATAGCTCTCTCCTATTTAGGGTCCACTACTCTTTTTGCTTAAAAGTGGTTCGAATCTATCATAATACCTTGTATACAAGTGCTCCACTTACATGAAGAAGTAAAAACAATGGAGTAGTCATATCATATCAAATCAAAAGTTTTATGACAAGAAAAAAGTTACACATGCAATATATGTTTTTTTACTTTGAACCAAAGCAATGCATGGATAGGATTAAAATCTAGACGAAATCAATCATGTTACTCGTTGAAAAGATATCCACTCAAACTTTGTATACATATTCTTATGATGATACTTGAATTTTCGTAAAACGATTGATACATACAAATAAAAATCATGGGTTTGGCTTGGTAGCAAAGTTTATGGTGGGGCTAAATAATGTCATGATTAAAGAGAGTTTGTATTTTTCCAATCGTGCACTCTCTTTAACATCATGCTTGTATGTATATAGCAATAGCAATTTAGCATTCATGGGATTAAAACATCCATTTATATACCATATAATTGATGATTGAATTTTTACTCTAGTGTTGCAATTTGTTAGAACTTATATATGATATCGACCTTGCATTCATCTATCGATGGTTTTGTTGATATTTTGCTAATTTCGTTTACTGAACGGGTTAATGTGATAAGCAGGTGGAGATAACATGTAAAGGACATCAACTGTTGTCATTATCGACGCTACAACATGTAAGAGATACTATATGGAATAGTCCAAGAAATGATATCGGGTTTACTTTGGTTCCTCAGTCATCAGCTACGATCAATCATTTGATGGTGCTAAACTATGGTAGGATTGCGTAAAATCATAAAGACTGATTGACTTATTTGTTGAGAGATTGTTTCTACACCCACATGTCATCGATGTTAAGTTATGGGAAATTTTTATCCCCTTTTGTTTTTGTTTCCCTTTCGTCGTGTGGGGCTGGATTAATTCTTTTGGTTCTTTAATTGTGACCTTCATATGAAAACCGAAACTAATTAATTTATGTGCAAATTAAAAGCCATGTAATTTAACTTGAGTTGACATTGTTGATCAGTAGGTTTTTCAAACATCTTATGTGTGTGCTAGGAACTATCATTGCACGCTTGTCGTCTGTGTTAATAGAGGTCGATGCATGAAGGTAGAATGTCCATAATATGTTTAAAGTATCGATTTTAGTTGTTGATTACTAAAAAGTTTGTGACTGGATGTAGCTTGATTAAAAAGAAGAAATTTACATATAACTCTAAATTTTCTAGTACACTCCCCACCAGGGCCGTCTATTTTTGGTAAATGGTTTTTACACCCGGTAAATTTTATTACTCCAAAAAACATTTAAACACATAAGATGTAGCTGAATCTCACATCTCAACCAATTACATAGGCGGGAAAACAAGAGCACTATTTCTGCTTCAAACCGAACCTATTATAAGAATGATAAACCAAACTTATGAAAAACTACTTTATAAACCTACTAACGTCTAATATGACCCTGAACCTTTATATTATAAGCGTTACAAAAAGCTAATTGCTCTTTAGTCAAATATTCGTAGTCATCATCATCATCATCATCATCATCATCATCATCATATGGGTTATCATTATAATTATCTTTTCAACGCTCGTATAAGCTCTTCCTCCCGATTCCAACTCCGCTCTTGGATGCCATGAAACCTGTTGTTTCATTAAAAATCTCTTCCACTTTACTATCACTATCATCGACCACATCACCACTATTGTTCTTTCCTATATTCGAACCAGCCACCTTAGACATGGCAAGAGTTGGCTGCTCACTTGCCAATTGTACCTCATTCACAAGTGTAACGTCATTAGGCATGCTCATCAAGATCTAAATAGGCTCCGCATCAGCCTTCTACCCCTCGTCCACAACAGTTTCAGCCCTCATGGAATTACCCACATTTGCACCAAACACGTCATCATTATCAACTGACCTATGTGCATCAAAAGGGTTCGAACAACTTGGCTCTTTTCTAGGTGTTTCATTATTGTTCTTCGTATCGCTCGTAGTAGCACCATTCTTTTTATAAACAAGTTTATATACCTATTTAGCCGACTTAAACTGAAATTTCGAACCCATACTAAAGCACCAACCAGTTTCTTTCCACCAATTCCAATATTACTTCGATTCAACTTTGTACTACTAGATTGGACCTCCTTACCAACAATATGTCTATGTATTGTTTGATTCTATCTTATGTTTATCTTTCTTTTAACATGTTAGGCTAGGCTTTTATTGTGTTTGCTTAGATGTAGTGAAACCTAGATGTTGATTATGGGTCGATTGTTTGTTTATAATTGTTACGGATGAATGTATTCGATTTTAGGCTTAAGAAAACTGGCAGACTTCCATTGGTAACTTGCTTGAACGTCTTAAGAAACATGATCAGAGGTGTACTATGATTTTTGGTTGTATTTAATGCGTAGGAGAATTCTAATGATCCCATGTTAGGAGCATCTAACGGCTCGACATAGGAGTGAAGTAGGATCCTATAGAGTTAGGGAATGTTGTACACGGCCCTACGACTAGTATTAAGGAATACGACCCGTCATCCATGCAATTGTAACAAGCTATCAACCTATAAAAGATATCTAGGGAGTAATGAAACCTAAGTAAACACAACTTTCCCTATTATTGTTATACCACACTAGTATAATTAGATTTATTTTCATTTCTCTTATTTTATTTTGATTGCATCTTTAGTTAATTTGGGTTAGTTGGATAGCAACTAATTCCGCCATTCTTCCAAAACCCAAGATTTTAATTGCTTTTATAAAATATAAAAATACAAATAGAATCATCCCTCATCCTTAGACTTAGTTTAGGAGACTTTCTAATCCTAGCGACACTATTCTTGAGTTGAACGATCAATCTCCCGGTACTTGTCACTATATTATACTACACCGATCAGGTACACTGCCTGGTGGGGGTTGTAAACTTCTCGAGATCTCTCGAGAGGTAAAGCCTGGTGCGATTCCCACGTATCATGTTTTTGGCGCCGCAGCCCGGGGAATAGTTATTGTCTAGGTTATGATTTCTTTTTATTAGGTCTACTTGCTAGATTCCTTTCTAGCAAGATTTTATTTTTATTTCTAGGTTTTCTTTAGTCTATCTTATTTCTTCGTGTCTTTGTTCGTAACCTTTATCATCCGACATCATGGAAGGTGGTAACATCTTTGAACCCATCAACCCACCACAACAAAACCACCCACAAAACCCACCAATAGCAAACCAACCTCCTAGGCCCCGAACCTTAGGAGAGTATTCCCGTCCTAGCCACCAAGGCTATCGAAACACTATTGACCTCACCCAAGGAGCCAATGTGTCCCCCTTGCGATCCGACACCATCCGGTTGGTGCAAAGCGGATGTGCATTCCATGGACTTCGTTCCGAAGATCCTAATCAACATCTCAAGGATTACCTTAAAATCGTAGATTCTATAGACCTTGATGTTACAACTAGAGAGTCGACCCGATTACGCCTATTCCAATTCTCTTTACGTGATCAAGCTAGTCAATGGCTAGAGCGTTTACCTGCGGGATCCATCACCTAATGGGATGATCTCACCACTCGTTTCCTTGCTCAATTTTTCCCACCGAGGAGAACTACCAAGCTTAGAAATGATATCTTGATGTTCCAAAAACGTCAAGGTGAAACTCTATATGAAGCATGGACTCGTTTCAAGGACTTACTCCAAAAAGTCCCTCATCATGGCATAGATCTTTGGCTCCAAGTCCAAAATTTCTATGACCATATCGATCTCTCCACAAGGCGAACCATTGACCAATCGGCCGGTGGCAAGCTACGTGATCTAAGTGCGGAGGAATCATGGGAACTCATAGAAGATCTTGCTCTCTATGACAATGAAAGTTGGAATGATCCCCGTGATTTGAACAAAACGGTCAAGGCAATATCTTTGCCTTCGAACAATTCTAGCACTCCTGACCGTAGGATCATGGAACTTGAGGACCAAGTCAAGTTTCTCATGAAATCTTACGAAGCTCCCAAGCCTTCAAGCCAAGTAAACAAAATCACTTCTTCATGCGAATTATGTAGTGGTCCCCATGACACTCGTGATTGCATGGAACTCCCCGGACAAGCTTTTGTGTACTACGCATCCTCGCGTACCGACGAAGCGAGAGACAAGTGGTACACTTTCAAACCCGAGCCAAACCCTTACGGTGATTCCTACAACCCTTCTTGGAAAAATCATCCAAATCTTAGGTGGAAACAAAACCAAAACATGCCCCAAAACAATTCTTCCAATCCACCTAATCGTTACCAACCAAACGGTCCACCCTCTAGCCGTACTTTCAACAACAATCCTTCCAACAACTATGGTAGTACCAATAATTTTGAAGGATTGATGTCTAAATTTATGGCATCTCAAGAAGCTCGCATAGCTAAGTTTGAAACCGAATTCAATCAACAACAAACGAAGATGACCAATAAGATTGACAACTTGTTGAAAGCCCTCAACAATCAAGTGCTAGCTACACCTAGGAAAGACACTAGGGACACTAATAGCGGAATCCAAATTAAGGACCCCTCGTCATCCAAACACGTCCACTTTGTTAATGTTGTCACCATTAAGCCAAAAGATAAGGATATAGAAGAAAGTGACAAGGATGAAGTTGGAATAGAAACCGAGACTAGGGATGAGATTAAGGAAGTTGAGGTTAATAAGGGAGAAAAGTTAGAGGAAGTAGAAAACATAGATGAGTACTTTGATAAGTTTCCCACCAAGGAAGAACGGGAATATCACAAGGATTTATTCGATGATCCCGAGACACCATATATCCTTGGTTCACCCCTTATTAAAGTAGGTGATCCCTCTAACATCAACATACCATGCAACATTGGGCATATGCATGTATGGAAAGCTTATATCGATCCTAGGTCTCCTATAAACATCATGACTAGGACCTATTATAATTGGGTAATGAAGAAGCAACTTGGGTATAGGATGATGCCTAACACAAATTTGATGAGAAATTTTGTAGGAAGAGTGAAAGGATTGCATGTATTTGTAGGAAACTTCACTTATGTTATCGACTTTGTGATAGTGGAGGATACTCGTCCGGTAATAGATGATTGCCTAAGTCAAGTAGTGTTCGAAAAACCGTTTGTTAAGGCCTCTAAGATGAGTTATGACCCGACCCTAGGGATAGTTAGATTCAAGGAAGAGAATGATGAGATTGCTTACCAAATGCCCTATAAGATTGAACAATACCGCCTTCTATCAAACATAGAAAAGGAACACAAGCAAGCGGTTTATTATAGGAATGATGAGGATAGACGTAGAGGAGTAGATTATGTCATGAATAGAATGCTTGGTTTCTACAAGGAATGCTTGCAACTAGGTCTGGAATACAAAACTAAGATTGGGGATGACCTAGAGAATGAGACCAACGATGAGGTCACGTAATTGCCCATGACCTTGAGTCTAGCTACAAGACTCGTAAATAAAGAAAAGCGCTTCTTGGGAGGCAACCCATGTTTTGTGTGATTTGTTTGATTGTTATTTGCTTCCGTATGCATGCTTTATTTTTATTGTTGGTAGATCATGTTTCAAAACTAAATTGTGAAAATGCTTTAATTTGTTGTTTAACTTCGTCTTAACTTCATATAAAGGTATTTTGCAAAAGATAAGTGTAAGGGGAAACCCCAAATTTGTTTCAAAGAACGAAATTGATCATGATTCGCCACAATATTAAATGAACATGTATATTAGTATTTGTTAGAGTCAAATGCTTGTATCGAGTCATAATGATGTTTTGCAGGATTTTCCAGGAAGTAGGACATAAGTTTTTTCAGAAATTTTCCAGAAACTTAACGTAAAGATTTCTGCAGGTCACTTCTGACGGCGTCAGGAGTTAACTCCTGACGGCGTCATGTGTAAAATTCTGGAAATTTTGCGAGTTTTGTTTTTCTAACGGAGTACCATCCTGTTTCATTTTATGTTTATTTTATGTTTTTGGTTATTTTTGATTTATTAGCTTAAGTTGAGTCTAGTCTTGGCTTAGCAACGCCATATTGTACATGTAATTAACCAAGATGATTAACTTGCCACCAGTAAATATTGCCTATATCCAACAAAACCGTGTTTTCCATATCCCTACACCTAACGTTATAACCCTTTAAAAGACCTCTTTGATAGTTTATCCTAGGTGCTTACGCCAAGTGGTGGAGGTTTGATCCTTTCTCAAGCCTATGGTAATCTATTTTGTTATGACAGGTAGTGAGAGATGTTTTCCATTTCCATATTGTGATATATACTTTATTACACCCGAGAGATGTGAGTATCTAAACACTATTTGTGAGATGCTAGTGTATAACCTCTGTGCTTGTCTTTGGTCTTTAGTGGAACGATTATTTGTTGTAATTACTTTTATATTAGTGTTAAATGATCCCTAACTTGTATTTTGATTAGAATAAAAGCGCATTTGCTTGAGGACAAGCAAATCTCAAGTGTAAGGGTATTTGATGAGGCGAAAAATGAACCGTTTTTAAGGGGTCATTTAAGTCCGAATTCAATTTTATTTGATCAAATATTGCCCTAAATCGTTCCTTTTGTCATTTTAGGTACTTTTAGAGTGAAATCAGGAAAAGGAAGCATTTTGGACATTTTTTGAGCATAAAAGTGAAGAAAACGGCAAAGTCTTAATTTTCCTTGCTGGGAACAGTACCTGACGGCGTCACAAGTTTCTACATGACGGCGTCAAGAGTAATACAAGAGGTGGAAGTGGATGATACATGTGACGATCCAGAAAGTTTTGTACTAAGGAGATGACGGCGTCACCCAAGGCTGTCATGGTCCATATATTAGTGACGGCCCAGAAGAAAATTACACATGACGGCGTCAAAAGTGGATCTAGGCAATCCGATTTCATTATGGGCGGCGAGTTGACGGCGTCACATATTTACACATGACACCGTCACCCTATAGAATCTATATATAGTTTTCCAAATTTCATTCATTGTGTGCAACTTTGAGGGAAAAACCCTAGGACGAATTTTTCCAGCCTTTTCAAGGGTTTCAACCCTTTGAACCTTTCATGTCAATTTGAGATAAGTACTCTTTCAATTCAATCAATATGTCTATGTGTTGCTTGGATATATCTTACACTTGTCTTCAATTTAACCTGCTCGGCTAGATCTCTTTTGTGTTTGCTTAGATGTAGTAAAACCTAGATGTTAATTATGTGTTGATTGTTTGTTTATAGTTGTTACGGATGATTGTATTCGATGTTAGGCTTAAGAAAACTGGCAGACTTCCATTGGTAACATGCTTGAACGTCTTAAGAAACATGATCAGATGTATACTATGATTTTTGGTTGTATTTAATGCGTAGGAGAATTCTAATGATCCCATGTTAGGAGCTTCTAACGGCTCGACATAGGAGTGAAGTAGGATCCTATAGAGTTAGGGAATATTGTACACGGCCCTACGACTAGTATTAAGGAATACGACCCGTCATCCATGAAATTGTAACAAGCTATCAACCTATAAAAGATATCTAGGGAGTAATGAAACCTAAGTAAACACAACTTTCCCTATTATTGTTACACCACACTAGTATAATTAGATTTATTTTCATTTCTGTTATTTTATTTTGATTGCATCTTTAGTTAATTTGGGTTAGTTGGCTAGCAACTAATTCCGCCCATTCTTCCAAACCCCGAGATTTTAATTGCTTTTATAAAAATATAAAAATACAAAAAGAATCATCCCTCACCTCTAGACCTAGGTTTTAGGCTTTCTAATCCTAGCGACACTATTCCTAATTTGAACGATCAATCCCCCGGTACTTGTCACTATACTATACTACAACGATCAGGTACACTTCCTGGTGGGGGTTGTAAGCTTCTCGAGATCCATCGAGAGGTAAAGCCTGGTGCGATTCCCACGTATCAATGACGCCATTGGAACATCTTGAAGTTTAACCCAAACCGGAACACAGGTTAACTACTCCTTTTTCAACTAGCAGATGTAGTCAATTTTTTAAGAATTGTCGGTATGATACGGATCATCCAAGGAACGTTTTCAAGTATATCATCAACCCCCTATTTTGAAACCAAATTTGAAAAATAAAAAACCATTGACGTTCATCGTAATCTTTTGAATGCTAAAGTAAAACTTGCTCTTTCGAAAACCACTCCTTCTAAAACACAACCTTCAACTTCATCACAATCATCTCAGGTTAAAAACAAAGGCCCTGTTGTTGAAACTTTTGGTTGGGATGATGAGGAAGTATCATCTGATGATGATGAAAAGGTTGAACTGGGAGTGTTAATGGCACTTGCTGATGATGAGAAGGTTGAAGTGGAAAAGGAGCAAGCAAGAAATGGTCAGTGGGTCAGAATCACCATGAAAAAGTTAAACACTCTTTTAGCTATGAATGATGATGCTGATCGGAAATCATATTTTGATTATATTAATATTGACTTGAAATATGTTGAAGAACAAAAACAAAATTTATTTTCAAAGTACAATTCCTTCTCCTCCTCATTTCTACTGGCGTTGGCTCACGTTGCCACACAATCTAATGACAGCGAAACTGTCTCCTCTCCTAAGCTTCAGAACCCCCTCAATGTTTCCGACTTTCACTTACCTTTAGAGTTTCCTAGGCTCTAGGCTCCACAACGTGCACTCTTCCACAAAGAAGAGATGAATTCCATTCAGGCAGGTAAGGGCTTGGCTTGACCCTATGTTCTCTCTTGCTCGGGTCGGAGGTGAAAACTGGCAAAGTTCATCATTCAGTGGTGGGGTGTTTGTAGAAAAGAAGGCGTCGCCCAACGAGTGTCAAATTTTGATGGAGTCTCACTTGGATGCTAGGGAGGTCCATAGATCTGGATAGAGTCCGTCTCGTTGAGGGTGGAGAAGTATTGGGAACCCTAATTTCTTTCTTTGGAGCAGCTTCTTTTCCCGTTCCCCTGCCCCGGCATAGCGAGACCGCTAGCCTGGGGAACTACGAACTTCTAGTTTAGCCTATCTGACCTAACTAGCTTGTTAAAACAACCTGATCGGGACCTCTACCACTCTTGTAGATCACTGAACTATGCGCCTATCTTAGCTTTTCGATCAGCCGTTGCTCCCCATTTACTTAGCCTGCGGACTCCGGCTCACTTCCAGCTTCGCCGGAGACTACAAATGATGGGAATCCTATTAATAAATAAGAGGTATAAGCCTCGCCTCTCGATCCAATCCGTCTTCCCTGGCCTCCCCAAAACACTCTTGATACGAAAGAGACCTCTCGCCATAGAGAAGAGATCTAAAGTCTGGGTCCCCTCGATCACCCTCCCTTGAAGCTGAATTGGTCGAGAGAGATGAAACGGCACCACATTTTATAACCTTCGAACCGAAAGCCCCAACAACCACTTCTGTGGCGCGAGTGGCCTTTTGTCCTACTCATTAATAATTAATCTGGGGTTAAATAACAGAATTTGATGATGTTAGAGCCCCCTTCAATAATAAGTCCAAGCAAGGTGCTTGTTGAGTAAGGTCGGCTTTCTTCCAATGCTTGAGCGCTTCTTTCTCATATCGATCATTCAATATCCAAGGGAAATCTTGTCTTAGAGTTAAGTAAGTGTAAAGAAGAATTTATAGAACTTAAATAAGCTAAGCTACGTGAACTTAAACAAACTAATCCATACATACATAATACAAATTTAAAGCTTTAATTCGCTTTCTTTATAAAATACACTATGTTCAAACATCTCAATACCCTTAACTCCATTATTTATAAACATTTAACACTAACATTTAAATCATGTATCATATATATATAAAAGGAATCCATTAGCCATAGTCAATCTCATTCAAGTCTTGTGCATCTTATTCCACCATCCACAAATCCAAACACATAATCTTGTTTCCAAATATGTGAAACATGAAAGCTGGAAAATTTTACAAAGGCTAAATCAATAGATCGAGAACATCGTTTAAGCCAAAACTTTAATATATCAGGATGTTTAAAAGTTCAAACCAGCGAAGAACAAAGTGTATGGTTTATACCCGTTTTCCAACAAGCTTTCAGCGAATTCGTTTTATTATTATTATTATTATTTTTACAAGCTGATATTCCGCTGATGAAAGAGTGTGCCTCTAACCAAATATTTGGTAGCATGATGTTTCGGATTGTTGTTGACAGTTGTGATGAAGTGTTTTTTTATTAAGATCTATGAAAATTTGAAGGTGGGTGATTTAAGTGTTTATAGAAAATGTTTTTATTGGTCAATGATGAGACAAAAAGTGTACCACTTTTAGGGGGTCATTTAAGCCCAAAGTCGAGATTATTTGATCAAATATTGCCCTAAATCGTTCCTTTTGTCATTTTAAGTACTTTGGAGAAGAAATCTGGAAAAGGAAGCATTTTGGACGTCTTTGGAGCGAAAAGTGAAGAAAACGGCAAAGTCTCCAAATCAAGCTAGAAACAGTGCTTGACGGCGTCACGTATCACATGTGACGGCGTCACGTTATGGCAAAGAAGTGGATAAAAAGGTATAACGAGACGCGCCAGAATGTTTTTGGAGATTTAAAGCGTGACGGCGTCACCAAGGCCGTCACGTGTAATTTGCTCTTGATGGCCATGAGAAGATTAATACATGACGGCATCAAATCTGGATCTAGGCAATACGAGAAATTCTTTGGCGGCAAGTTGACGGCGTCAGACTCAACACGTGACGCCGTCAGCCCGTAAAATCTATATATAGTTTTCTTATTTTCGTGTAATAGAGAGGAGAATTTTAGAGAACTTTTGGGAGAACTTGTGGGGAAACCCTAGGTCGAATTTTACAGGATTTTTCACCATTTTATCATCCATGTTCTAATAAAGATAAGTCTTCCAATAATCATTCAATATGTCTATGTGTTGTTTGATTCTATCTTATGCTTGTCTTTACTTTAACATGCTAGGCTAGCTTTTCTTTGTGTTTGCTTAGATGTAATGAAACCTAGCTATTGATTATTGGTAGGTTGTTTGTTATTAATTGTAATGGATGAATGATTTCGATGTTAGGCTTAAGAAAATTGACAGACTTCCAATTGGTAACATGCTTGAACGTCTTAAGAAACATGATCGGATGTGTACTACGAGAAATTGGTTGTATTTAATGCATAACTGACTACTAAGGAGGCCATGTTAGGAGCTAGCAGTCGGCTCGACATAGGAAGAGGTAGAAGCTTATAGAGTTAGGGAAGATCGTACACGGCCTTTCGAATGATATTAAGGAATATAACCCGTCATCTACGCAATTGTAACAAACTAATCAACTAGTAAAAGATAGCTAGTGAGTAGTTAAATCTAAGTAAACACGTTTCTCTTATTATTGTTTTTCTCCACATTTACTTTCTTGTTATTTTATTTTTATTAAATTAGTATCTAATTGGGTTAGTTGACTAGCAACGAGTTCCGCCCACTCTTCCAAACCCGAGATTTTTACTTGCTTTCTAAAAAACTATAAAAATACAAAAAGAATCATCCCTCACCTCTAGACCTAGTTTAATTAAGTTTTGATCCTAACGACACTATTCTCCGAGAGAACAATCAATCCCCCGGTACTTGCCACAACATTATACTACATCGGTCAGGTACACTGCTTGGTGGGGATTGCAAGCCTTTTGAGATCCCTTGAGAGGTAAAACCTTTTGCAACAATGCAAAACCATGCATCAAGTTTTTGGCGCCGCTGCCGGGGAATAGTTATTGTTTAGGTTGAAATTTTTTTTATTAGGTTTACTTGCTAGATTCCTTCCTAGCAAGATTTTTATTTTATTTTTATAGGTTTTCTTTTGTCTATCTTTTTCTTCATTCCTTTGTTCGTAACCGTTGCCATCCGCCATCATAGAAAGTGGTAATCTCTTTGACCCCGCCAACCCACTACAACAAAACCACCCACAAAATCCACGACAACCAAATCAACCTCCTAGACCCCGCACATTAGGAGAGTACTCCCGTCCTAGCCACCAACGCTATCGAAACACCATTGAGCTTACTCAAGGTGCCAATGTGTCTCCCTTGCGATCCGACACCATCCGGTTGGTGCAAAGCGGATGTGCATTCCATGGACTTCGTTCCGATGATCCTAATCAACATCTCAAGGATTTCTTTAAAATCATAGATTCCATAGATCTTGATGTTGAAACTCGAGAGATGACCCGATTGCGTCTCTCCAATTCTCTCTACGTGACCAAGCTAGTCAATGGCTTGAGCGTTTACCCGCGGGATCCATCACTTCTTGGGATGATCTCACCACTCGTTTCCTTGCTCAATTTTTCCCACCGGGGAGAACCACCAAGCTAAGAAATGACATCTTGATGTTCCAACAACGTCAAGGTGAAACTCTCTATGAAGCATGGACTCATTTCAAGGACTTACTCCAAAAAGTCCCTCATCACAGCATAGATCTTTGGCTCCAAGTCTAAATCTTCTATGACCACATCAATCTCTCCACGAGGTAAACCATTGACCAAGCGGCCGGTGGCAAGCTACGTGATCGAAGTGCAGAAGAATCATGGGAACTGATTGAAGATCTTGTTCTCTATGACAACGAAAGTTGGAATGATCCCCGTGATTTGAACAAAATGGTCAAGGCAATATCTTTGCCTTCGAAAAATTCAAGCACTCCCGACCGTAGGATCATGGAACTTGAAGACCAAGTCAAGTTTCTCATGAAATCTTACGAAGCTCCCAAACCTTCAAGCCTAGTGAACAAAATCACTTCTTCATGCGAATTATGTAGTGGTCCCCATGACACTCGTGATTGCATGAAACTCCCCGAACAAGCTTTTGCGGATTACGTATCCTCGCATACCGACAGAGCGGGAGACAAGTGGTACACTTTCAAACCAGAGCCAAACCCTTACGGTGATTCATATAACCCCTCTTGGAAAAATCACCCAAACTTTAGGTGAAAACAAAGCCAAAACACACCCCAAAACAATTCTTCCACTCCACCTAATCGTTACCAATCAAACGGTCCACCTCTAACCGTACTTTCAACAACAATCCTTCCAACAATTATGGTAGTACCAATAATCTTGAAGGGTTGATGTCCAAATTTATGGCATCTCAAGAAGCTCGTATAGCTAAGTTTGAATCTGAATTTAATCAACAACAAACAGAGATGAACAATAAAATTGACAACTTGTTGAAAGCTCTTAACAACCAAGTATTGACGATGCCAAATAAGGACACTAGGAACACTAATAGCGGAACCCAAGTTAAGGATCCCTCATCATCCAAGCATGTCCATTTTGTTAATGTTGTCACTATTAAGCCAATCGATAAAGATTGGGAAGAAGGTGTTGTAGATACGGTTAGAATTGGTAGTGAATCCAAGAAGGGGGATAATAAAGGGAAGTATGAGGAAGTAGAAAATGTTGAGGAATACTTTGATAGATTACCAACTAAGGAAGAACGCGCATACCATAGGGATTTATTCGATAACCCCGAGACACCCTACGTCCTAGGTTCACCAATCATCAAGGCAGGAGATCCTTTTAATATCAATATACCGTACAACATTGGGCATGTGCATGTGTGGAAAGCCTACATTGATCTTAAATCTCCTATAAACCTTATGACTAGGCTCCACTATAATTGGATAATGAAGAAGCAACTCGGACCTAGGATATTTCCCGACACGGGTTGGATGAGTAACTTTGTAGGAAGAGTAAAGGGATTGCATGTGCTTGTAGGAAATTTCACATATGTTACCGACTTTGTGATTGTAGAAGATATTTGTCCGGCAATAGATAGTTGCCTAACTCAAGTAGTGTTTGGAAAGCCATTCATTGAAGCCTCTAACATGAGTATCGACACATCTTTAGGGATAGTTAGATTCAAGGACGAAACTGATGAAGTAGCCTACCAAATGCCATATAAGATAGATCAATACCGACTTCTATCGGATCTTGAGAAAGAGCACAAACAAGCGGTTTACTATAGGAATGATGAGGATAGACGTAGAGGATTAGACCATGTAATGAGGAAAATACTTGGCTTCTACAAAGAATGGTTGCAATTAGGTCCGGAATACAAAACTAAAATTGAGGATGACCTTGAAACCGTGACTGATTGGCTCCAAACAGTCAACTTAAATTGACCAAAGGATGGTCAACAAGGTCAAACTGCCTAAATTCAATGCTCCGCGGAATATAGTGGTTTCCCCGGGTCGTTATGTCCCGACGAGGTGTGATGGTTATTAAACGGATCTGTGATCGGGTGAATCTGGACGGGAAAAGGTTTGTGAGTGATTAAACTAAGGAATATACGAAGAAATAGCTTAAATAAGCTATAAAGATGATTACGTGAAAGTTAGATACCTAAAAACGCTTAAAATCTAAAAACGTGTACGTTCACGTTTTAAATAACGTAAACGTACAAAATAAAACGTGAAAACTGAAATCTGAAATCTGAAAACCCCCAGGGGGTGAAAATGACTTTTTTACAAACTTAAAGGTAAAAGAAATTTTTTAGAAAAAGAAAATAAATTTTTACACTAATTAATTATTTATTATTAATTAAATACTATTTAATACTAATTATTAATATTTAAAATACTTAAATACAATATAATATTAATAAAAAACTAGAAAAATGAAAATAAAATTTCTAAAATTATAAAATAACTAAAAATAAGTTTTAAAACTAAAAATATGTATTTTTGTCTTTTTGTGATTTTTCTATTAATTAATTACTAATTAATTATTAATTACCTAATTAAACTATTTTAAATTATAAAAAATAGCAAATGAACAGTAAAAATTCTAGAAAAATTCCTAAAATTATATTATATTATATAAAAGCTAGGAAAAATATAAAAACTAGGTCTTACTTAATAAAAACTAATTATGCTATTTAAAACTTAATTATTAGTTAATAATTAATAAAACTAATATTAATTCTAATAAATACTAAATGATAAAATAAAAATCTACGAAAATTACTACAATTACTTTAATATAAAAGGTAATTAATAAAAATATAAAAATACCAAGTACTTAATAAAAATCTAAAAATGAAAATTAAAATCTAAATTATATTAAATAGAAACTCTCACTTATTATTAAATTGATTTTTCTTGATTTTTCTTTTTGAAAACTAATTTACACCTAAAAACAACAAACTTTTGTAAAAACAAATTTTTTAGAAATTGAAAATAAGCACTGTGGAAGCTTATTAGCTCCACAGTTGACTTTAGTTGACCAAATGAAGAAATAAGCTCAAATGAGCTTATGTGGGACCCACTATGGGTGATTCTGGTCCAAATAACTTATTTGGACATGATTAAGCTGGAAAAAGCAAAGAGGTACCACAGAATAAGCCAATGAAACAAAATAAGCACTTGCTTATTTGTTTCAACTCAGAAAATGGGACAAGCTTTTGTGCCTAATTCAGGTGGGGTCCACAGGGTTTCAGGTCAAACAAATGGTCAAAACTAAGAGCCTACCAGGGGGGGGGGTTTGAAAAGAGTAAAGCTTGGCCAATGGGACCCACTGAGATGGTCAGAAACCACCACCAAAGTGGTGGTGGTGGGGCTGTGGTCTGTGCAGCAGGGGATACACCTCCCCTGCAGCCTACTTTGATGATGTGTGGAACCCAGAAAAAAAATCACAAAAATGATAGGAATATGGGATTCAATTGATGAGGTGAGGGACTACCATGTGTGAAAATCTCAAATCCTAAATCTAAGCACATAAATCTAGAAAATTCTTGTAAAAACTAAGATTTCTTGACAAAGATAAATTTTGACTTTTTGCAAATTATATCTAAGTTGACTGAAATCAGATTTAATCACCTCCTATCTACTTAATAAGTTATAACAAGCCTGTATGAGACTACATTAAGCAATGTTAACTATTAAAAAGCTAAATTGCAAAGTCCAAGATCCTAAATCCTTGACTGTTAATCAGATAGTGGAATTAAAAGGAAGATTTGACTTTTTACTAAACACTTACCAAATTTTATGCATTCCCTACTCTAACAAGACCTAGTTCAGCAAATAACAAACAACAATAGCCCAAGAAGCTCACTCAAACTCAGTGATTCACACTGAGCCAAACACCCCCTTATGATGCAACTGATTTTAAATTTCAAAGGAAATGAGTGATTTAGCTTTGGAAATTGGAAGGTGAGTATCAAGTAAGTTCTATCATGATGTAAGAAGCATTGAGTGACCAAAAACAAACACCTACAATAGGCTAACCACAATCACCCATGTTGAGCTAATTTAGATAGTAAAGACACAATACTAAAACTACTACCATCTAGGCCACAAAATAAGCATAAACAGTTACAACAAACATAAATAACATTTAGAGACAGGAAATAAATAAGCTAATAAGCATAAGAATATTGACTAGCAAAAATAGAGCAATAAGTCTTACAACTGAATTGAAAATGAGAACCAAGCAACCAAGAACCCTGAGCCAACTATCCTAATGTCTCCCCAAAAGACTTATAAACCATGAATATCCAAAATTGCCCAGCTACTTGCCTTTCTTTTTCTTCTTCTTGTGATTTTTTATTTTTCTTATTTTATTTGTATTTTTTTGATGATTTTTGGTTTCCTAACTTGAACTGTTTCAAACCTTTTGAAAGCTTTAAAAAAAACTTATAGTGGAACTGAAATAAGCTTAATCCAACATCAAATAACAACTTTTAAGATTTTAACAATAAATTGAAATTTCTACTTAAAAATTGCAAATCTGGAATTCAGAACCGAAAGTTTGAAATTAATGATTCAATTGAGTTTCAACTACACTGAGAATACTTAATACAAAGCTTTTAAGCTAAAAATTACAATAGACTTGGAAAATTAAGCTAAACTGTGGACCTAAATTACGCTACTCCTATTCTATATTAACTAATACACCCTTCTGCATTTTTTCTTCATTTTATAGACTCCTTGTGAGTTTCTCTTTCATTCCCATCACTTTCTAAGCCGTTGGATGGCTTTCATTTGATCCTAGCCTCAGAATCCATTTTGGCGGGAAAAATGGAAAGTGCAAATTGAGTGAGTTAGGTTGGCAGTTGGGGTATATTTATTGAGGAGGGGGGTTGAGTGGGAGACAAGAGGTGAGGTTGGTTAGTAATTGGTGGGATTAGAGGGGGGACACAGTAGCAGGTTTGGGGGAAGAGGTAGGGGATGAACAGTGGAGCGGTTTGACCCTGGGGTTTGACTAAGGGTTGACTGTTTGACCTGTTGATATCAAAAACGGGGGTTGGGTGGTTTTGTAGTGGGCTTGGGGTGATTGGGCCTAGGGTGTGTTGGTTTGGATCAGGTATTGGTTTATGGTTTAGGATAACAAAAAGGGTCCATTAGGTATATGGTATTTAATAAACACAAAGACCAATAGTGTAATTTCTGAAAAGTTGGGGCTGAAAATGTCAATCTTCCAAAGTGCTCACAAGTACCAATCTTGCCATATTCCAATAATATAAGGGCCATGAATTTATTATTTATTTTTATTTTTTTCATTTTAAAACACCAGGGACCAAAGTTGACAAGTTTGTAAAGTTGAGGGACCAAAACTGACATTTCTCCAAACTTCACACTCAAGGACTAAAATTGATATTTGTGATTTCCCAAGGACCAAAATTGATTTTTCTTTCAAAAAAATATCCCACCAGGGACCAAATCTGCCAAAATCTGAAACTGCAGGGACTAAATTGCAAATTTCCAAAACTTTTCAGATTTTTCACCAAAGGACTAAATATGATAACTTATGATTTCAAAAGGACCTTTAGTGACTTTTCTTTCCAAATAAGTGCTCAGGGACTATTTTTGCCAAATTTTGAAAGATGGGGGACTGAAACTGCTAGTTTTGCAAACTTTGTACGTTTTTCATATGTTTTTACTCATTTTGCATCTAAAACATATAAAACACAATTTTGAAATATTTTTAGTATTTTGATGCATTTCTGAGTGTTTTTGTATGTTTTGCAGTTCAGATTTGACCAAAAATGATGAGTGTTTGAGCACTCATCAGTGACTAATGACGAGGTCATGTAATAGCCCGTGACCTTGAGTCTAGCTACAAGACTCGTTAATAAAGAAAAGCACTTCTTGGGAGGCAACCCAAGCTTTATTTGTTTGATTGTTTGTTTGTTTGATTTTATTTGTTTCCGTATGCATGTTTCATTTTTATTGTTTGTGGCTCATGTTTCAAAATAAATTGTGAAACTGCTTTACCTTGTTGTTTAACTTCGCCTTAAGTTCATATAAAGGTATTTCGCAAAAGATAAGTGTAAGGAAAATCTAAATTTGTTTCTAAGAACGAGATTGAATATGAATCACAACGATATTAAACGAACATGCATATTAGTATTTGTATGAGTCAAATGCTTGTATCGAGTCATAATGATGTTTTGCAGGAATTCCAAGAATTAAGGCGTGAGTTTTTTCCAAAAATTTTCCGGAAACTTAACATAAGATTTCTGTAAGAACACTCTAACGGCGTCAGGATTATAACATGACGCCTGGCTTCAGGTGTAAAATTCTGAAAAATTTTGCGAGTTTTGTTTTTCTACCGGAGTCTTAAAGTTTTTGTTAATTCTTTAGTTTTATAAATTCCAGGAAATCTGCAAACATTCATTCCACAAGCATTATATCTTAATTTGGTTTCTAGGATTTTAGTATATATAGATTGCCGCCGATTTTACGCGAGGTTTGCTATTATTATTTTCCCAGGTTTAACAGGTTATATTGGACAAGAAGATGATTTATATTTCTGGAGGGAAGCTTTCAACATTCATTTTCTTGGAGGAGGATCTAACCTTGTTACCATATTATCCACACCGAATGAATCAGGGGAGTATATGTTTCATTATTTTACCTTCATTACTTTTACATCCTTTATATTGAACATTGAGGATAATGTTCAGCCTAAGTGTAAGGGGAGGGTAAATGATGCTACCTTAGAGAATGCAATTGCACTTGAATTTGTTTGTTTAAAAGTAGGTACGTAATATAAAACTAAGAGAAATACTTTTTAGGGCAATTTTAGCGCCAAATTTAAAATTTTTTTACAACATTTAGGAGTGAAGCTTTAGCCTTAATGAGCGTCTCATGGATAGGAGTTATATGACTAGCACGAAAAACCGTACCACTCAAAATTTTCCACCCCAAATATGTGAGGTTCGCCCCTAGATTTGTTAGGAAAAGATGATTATGAGTGTACCGGTAGTACTTAGATTCTAGAACTTGTGTTAGTGATGCATCCCGAGACTGCTAGTGAGACTACATTCGTGTAGTAGGATTTACTAAATGATAAGAGGCATTAGGATCACCCTTGTGTTAAACCCGTATCATAATTACTTGACCAATGAAGTCATAATTACTTGACTAGTAAAGTCAATTAATTTTTCCCACACCTTTGCGATGTACTCATTTTTAGTACACGATACCCCTAGTACACCCCTCCGAACCTATCTTTTTCGTTTCTACCTTTAAGCATTTTACTTAAAGGTAGAATTTGTTTACAATCCACCCCAAAGGTGCAACCAAATCGCCTTAGCCTTCCTTGTATGCACTCATCTTTAGTGCATTATTGTTACATGTCTAAACCCTTAGTTAATTGTCTAATTGATTACATGGTTGCTAAGTCGAGTCATATCTTGTACATATTGTTTTGGGACTCATGGGTAAAGTACTATTGTTATGGAGTAATGGGGAAGAACATCATTTATTACCCCCATATGTGCGTTAATACTAAAAAGTACTTCAATTGTTTTGATTATCTTAATTCGAGTCATTAGAATAGTTAATTGTAAAGTATGTAAAAGTTCAAGTGTAAGGGGAATGCAAATCCCCTATGATGTATTATTTTAGATGGTAGGGTAAGAGTGTATATATATATATATATATATATATATATATATATATATATATATATATATATATATATATATATATATATATATATATATATAAAATCGAAAAACAAGAAAAAAATAGAAAAAGATAATAAAACATACAGACTACCATCCCGTTTCCTTTTATGTTTATTTTATGTTTTTTGTTAGTTTATAATTAGCTTAAGTCGAGTCGAGTCTTGGCTTAGCAACGCCACATTGTACATGTAATTGACCAAGATGATTAACTCGCCATGAGTAAAGATTGCCTTTATCCAACAAAAACCGTGTTTATCATATCCCTACACCTCACGTTATAACCCTTTTAAAAGACCTCTTTGATTGTTTATCCTAGGTGCTTATGCCAAGTGGTGGAGGTTTGATCATTTCCCAAGCCTATGGCAATCTATGTGCTATGACAGGTAGTGAGAGATATTTTCCATTTTCATATTGTGATATACTTTTATTACACCCGAGAGATGTGAGTATCTAAACACTATTTGTGAGGTGCTAGCGTATAATTTCCGTGCTTGTTTTGGTTGAAGTGGAACGATTATTTGTTGCAATTACTTTTATATTAGTGTTAAATGACCCCTAACTTGTATTTTAATTAAAAAAAAAGCGCGTTTGCTTGAGGACAATCAAATCTCAAGTGTAAGGGTATTTGATGAGACGAAAAGAGTACCGCTTTTAGGGGGTCATTTAAGCCCAAAGTCGAAATTATTTAATCAAATATTGCCCTAAATCATTCCTTTTGTCATTTTAGGTACTTTGGAGAAGAAAATCTGGAAAAGAAAGCATTTTGGACGTTTTTGGAGCGAAAAGTGAAGAAAACGTCAAAGTCTCCAAATCAAGTTGGAAACAGTGCTTGACGGCGTCACGTTATGGCAAAGAGGTGGATAAAAAGGTATAGCGAGAAGCACCAGAATGTTTTTGGAGATTTAAAGCGTGACGGCGTCACCAAGGCCGTCACGTGTAATTTGCTCTTGACGGCCATGAGAAGATTAATACATGACGGCGTCAAATCTGGATCTAGGCAATACGAGGAATTCTTTGGCGGCGAGTTGACGGCGTCAGACTCAACATGTGACGCCGTCAGCCCATAAAATCTATATATAGTTTTCTTATTTTCGTATAATAGAGAGGAGAATTTTAGAGAGACTGTTGGGAGAACTTGTGAGGAAACCCTAGGTCGAATTTTACAGGGTTTTTCACCCTTTTATCATCCATGTTCTAATAAAGATAAGTCTTCCAATAATCATTCAATATGTCTATGTGTTGTTTGATTCTATCTTATGCTTGTCTTTGATTCTATCTTATGCTTGTCTTTACTTTAACATGCTAGGCTAGGTTTTCTTTGTGTTTGCTTATATGTAATGAAACCTAGTTATTGATTATTGGTTGGTTGTTTGTTATTAATTCTAATGGATGAATGATTTCGATGTTAGGTTTAAGAGAACTGGCAGACTTCCAATTGGTAACATGCTTGAACATCTTAAGAAACATGATCGGATGTGTACTACGATAAATTGGTTGTATTTAATGCATAAGTAACTACTAAGGAGGCCATGTTAGGAGCTAGTAGTCGGCTCGACGTAGGAAGAGGTAGAAGCTTATAGAGTTAGGAAAGATCGTACACGGCCCTACGAATGATATTAAGGAATATAACCCGTCGTCCATGCAATTGTAACAAACTAATCAACTAGTAAAAGACAGCTAGGGAGTAGTTCAATCTAGGTAAACACGTTTCTCTTATTATTGTTTTTCTCCACATTTACTTTCATGTTATTTTATTTTTATTACATTAGTAGATAATTGGGTTAGTTGACTAGCAACTAATTCCGCCCACTCTTCCAAACCCGAGATTTTTACTTGCTTTCTAAAAAACTACAAAAATACAAAAAGATTCATCCCTCACCTTTAGACCTAGTTTAATTAAGTTTTGATCCTAATGACACTATTCTCCGAGAGAACGATCAATCCCCCGGTACTTGCCACTACACTATACTACATCGGTCAGGTACACTGCCTGGTGGGGATTGCAAGCCTCTTGAGATCCCTTGAGAGGTAAAACGTTTTACAAGGTTGCAAAACCACGCATCAGTCAATGATTTGTAAGAGGTGAAGCATGGGAGGCAAAAAAAAATATCTACTTAATACTGAATAAATTTAAAAAGAGTAAACAGCAAAAATCATCCCTGTGGTTTATTGTTTTTAGCACATATAATCCCTATCTCAAACCTTTGGCATCAATCATCACTAAGTCCATAAACTATCGCCAATAATCATCTGTGAGCATTAACATCGTTAGTTTTACCCGTTAAATACCCCACGTGCATATTACGTGAAGGATGATTAGTTCCAAAACATAAACCATATGGATGATTTTTGCAGTTTTACTAAAAAATAAATAAAACCTATTGTTGTTGTTGTTGTTGCTGTTGTGTTGTTGTTATTATTTGTACGTTTTATCCGTTTTATACGTTTTTAAACGTTTTCTTACATTTTTGTCTGTTCTTTTATGTTCTTATACACTTTCTTACGTTTTTATACGTTTTCATCTGTTTTCAAACGTTCTTGTCCGTATTTATACATTTTCATCCTTTTTTATACGTTTTTGTCCGTTTTTATATGTTCTCAGCCGTTTTCGTCCGTATTTATGTATTTTCGTCCGTTTTTGTACATTTTTGTCCGTTTTTATATGTTTTTGACCGTTATTATACGTTTTCATCAGTTTCTATACGTTTTCTTCCATTTTTTTTACAATTTCTTACATTTTCGTTCATTTTTATACGTTTTATTTCGTTTTTATACATTTTGTATTCATTTTTGTACTTTTCATTAATTTTTATCCGTTTTTATACGTTATTGTATATTTTATACATTTTTGTATGGTTTTGTAAGTTTTATATGTTTTTGTATGGTTTTATACATTTTTGTAAGTTTTCTATGTTTTATATGTTTTTGTATGGTTTCATACGTTTTTATACATATAAAAACGGATAAAACGTATAAAAACAAATGAAAACCAATGAAAACAAACGAAAACATATAAAAACAAACAAAAATATATGAAACATAAGAAAACGTATAAGAACATAAAAAAACAGACGAAATATATAAAAATTGACGAAAGCGGATAAAAACGGATAAAAACGTATAAAAACGAAAGGGAATGGACAAATACGTAAGAAAATGTTTAAACTGCATTTTCGTTTTCATTCGCTCCCTTACGTTTTTATACTTTTTTGTTCGTTTTTATACAATTTCATATGTTTTATCCGTTTTTGTACGTACAAAAACGTATAAAATATACAAAAACGTACAAGACCATACAAAAACGGATAAAAACATACAAAAATTGATAAAAACGTATAAAAACAGAAGAAAACGTATAAAAATAGACGAAAACGTATAAAAACGGATGAAAATGTATAAAAAGATGAAAACGTATAAAAACGTAAGAAATTGTATAAAAACGTAAATGAACTGACGAAAATGTAAGAAAACGTCTAAAAATAAACGAAATCGTATAAAAGCGTATAAAAACGTAAAGATAATAATAATAATAATAATAATAATAATAATAATAATAATAATAATAATAATAATAATAATAATAATAATAATAATAATAATAATAATAATAATAATAATAATAATATCATTTACATTTTCTACGTTCGGTGAATTCGATATGGAGGCTTTGGACACACTTTCACGTATTAAGTCTATTACCATCAGCCACTCAAATAACGCCAAGAGTGGTGTTTTTATCTTTCATAGAATAAACTTTTGTATTTAGAAAGGAGTGAGAGCACAGCTTGTGTCCAGACTTCCATCCAACTTTATGTAAGCTTTTTTATGTTTCAAAAAAATTTAATAATAATAATAATAATAATAATAATAATAATAATAATAATAATAATAATAATAATAATAATAATAATAGGTTTATTTATTTTTTTAGTAAAACTAATAATAATAATAATAATAATAATAATAATAATAATAATAATAATAATAATAATAATAATAATAATAATAATAATAATAATAATAATAATAATAATAATAATAATAATAATAATGGGTTTATTTATTTTTTAGTAAAACTGCAAAAATCATCCCTATGGTTTATGTTTTGTCACTAATCATCCCTCACGTGATATGCACGTGGGGTATTTAACGAGTAAAACTAACGGTGTTAGTGCTCAGGAATGATTAGTGGTGATAGTTTATAGACTTAGTGATGATTAATGCCAAATGTCTGAGATATGGATGATATGTGCCAAAAACTATAAACCACATGGATGATTTTTGCAGTTTACTCATTTAAAAATTACATGGAAAGTATTTTTACCTGTTCATGAGGTAGCGATTTAAGAAATGTGACGAAATTTCTAATATTGATACGAGTTCAAAAGTTTTGTTGCTTGTAGGTGGTGAATGCTTATTCACTCACTATTATTTGAACAAAAACCGGACTAATGAGACCAAAAACTAACCAATTATGCCAAAAATATGTTGTTTTGTGTTTTTGAAGGTGCAGGTACGGATATGAAAGAAATGGACAAAAATCATGGAAAACCGGTAAACACGAGCACGGGAATGGAAGAAGGTTCAAAAGCCGGAGCCGGGGAAGAAATTTTTAGTTCAAATCATGAATATGCTTGAATGGTCAAAGTCAACCTTTGAGTTTCAACAAATGTCACAAATAGTCCTTGGAAGAACTTTACAAAATTGGCAAAAGAGGTCCTTGGAGTTTACTTGTTATTAATCATATACTAAACAAATACTAAGCCTTGATCCAATAATTAATCCATCAAGCCCAGCTGACAACTCAAGCCCAACTTACCCAAAACACAACCCGAGCCCACTTCTCACTTCTGGTCAAAATAATAAAATGAGTCAAGGGTCAAATGGTGTCAAACCATATATTAAATAAACAAACCCGTTTTCCCCTTTTTCCCCAAATACCCAGAAAACCCCCAACATACATGAACCCTAGATCACCTCAAGGCTCAATTGGCTCATTACTTTTCAATTAACCTTTCTAGAAGCACGATCACGTGACATAGGAAGGGTCAAAAAGGGAATGAGATGTCAGGAAGAATATGTGGCAAAGTATTATTGGAAGCAACACGTCAATCCAATCATTGGATACCTCTTCTGGAAGCTGAGTCACATGTCAGAGATTATGCACACGAATGGGACAGATGGAGGCATTTCATTGGATGAGCCACGTCTCAAATTCTCATCTAAGGGCTGATAGTAGATTGAAGAAACACAAAATGGATCCAAGGGCTATGATCAGAAGGGAGAAAGCACAGAGTTGCAAGGAATGCCAACCTGGCATCAGACCCCAACCCTCTTCACCTCAGCAATAAATAGGTCCTATTTTAGAGCTTATAGGTGTGTAATTTTTAGAGTAAGAAAATGCTGTCAAAATTTAGTTGTAATCTAGCTTAGTTCATGTAATTTCAATTTCTGATTTTAATAAAAGTATTTCTTTCCATTTATCTTGGCTTATTGTTTATCTTTACACTACTTATTCTGTTTTATTGTTTTAAAATCTCAGCTTATTTTAGTTAACTGAAGCTCAAACCATTTCTTTTATACTGTCATTATACTTTTACATAAAAATTAAAATTCATAAAAATCAGAAAAATATAAAAATAAAAAAAAAGTTTACAATCTATTAAATAAGTTTTCAAAATTAGTTCCTAAAAGTTTTTGTGAACTGAGAATTAGATTTACAAATTAGTTACATCTGTTTTCATATAAACATTTTACTGAAAATCAAAGTCAGCAAACAAATGTCAATGAAGAGTTGTACCTGTGTTACTAAGATGGTGTATTGGATAGTTATGGACAGATTTGGAAGGTCCTGCCTATCACAAAGATAGGCAAGCTTAGTGAATCAGTCCTGTTCAAGCTGGACTGAATTGGTTTGTAAGTTTTAAATCCTATAATCTCATTACTGTTTCATTACTAGCATTTGTTTAGATATAGTTTGTAATCAGTATAATTAGATCTGTTTGCATTAGATCTGAATTAGAATTTCTTGATTTAGCTCTGTATTTGAATATTCATTGATAATTGTATATCTGTCATATTGAGTTTGTGGATCTGAGGTTGTTTTGGATTTGAATTGAGTTACTGTTTCGTTGGAATTCTTAGCTGTGTAAGTTGCATTAATTGAGTGCTGAGTTTGGGTTGATTTTTGAATAGTGATTGTTTGTGCACATCTGTTATATTTGGAATCTGAGTTAGATTGAGAATCTGTCATTTGTGTGGATCTGAGAATTGGAAATTGTGGATCTGTGAGTTGAGTTTTGACTGTGATATATCGATGTTTGCTGATTGTTTGGTGTTCATCATTTATAAGAGTTGGAATTAGAATATTGTTGTGGGAGTTTAAAGTTTAGATTGGATAGGTGTAGTGTATAACAGCTATATAAGGAGGTGTTTGGATTTAACATTTGCTGAGATAAATTGTTTGTGGTAGACTGATTTGCTGATTTACATTGGTAGTTTTAGAGTAATAATAGTGATAGTAGTCATAAAACAGTAGGTTAAAACTAAATAAGTCAATGTTAGCAATCTTATATCATTAGCAGTTAAGTTAGTTGAAATCAATTAGAAGCATTTAACTGTTAGTTGATTAATAGTTTAAAGTAGATTATTCCTGTGTAGTTATAGCTTACTAATGCTAGTAATAGTAGTAGATTCAAAATTGAATTAGGATTTGGTCATAAGTAAGTAAGCTTAAGAAGGTCAACTGTTGCATTATATTTGGGTAATTGGTTGCTGATCTCAGCTTGATTCTAAGCTTCAAACAGTGGTAATTGGCCATAATATTGCTTGATCTAGTGTCTCTGTATTGCCTTTTATCTTTTGCCCCTTTTAGCTGGTTCAGTTGAGCTTATCTCAACTGCTAAATGAGCCATTGAAGTTGCTAGGCTAAGGCATGGTGCTGATTGGACACATAGGACTGCAATTGTTATTCTGTGTTTGAATCTATGTTAATTGAGTATTTCTGAGTTGTAACTGAGTTGGTAAATCACTTTGTATCACATCTTAGTTTTTGCAATAGTTTTTTCTTTGACTGCTTATTCATTGTGAGCTTATTTGTGAGCTTATTGCTATATAACTAAGCTTATGCTGATTTCTATGATAAAATTTGTTCATTTCTTGCATTACTGAGCTCATTGCATCTTATTAAGTCTGTGTTAGTAGTATCAAAAAGTTTTTATCACAAGTGCTTATTAAAAAGCACTTGTGATAAGCTGTTTAAACCAGAATAAGCACTTCTATTTTTCATTTTTACTTCAAAATTTTTATTCGAAGTTCTTTTTAATATTTTTGATTTTCTGGAATTTTTCCAGATTTTTCTAAGCATTTTTACTATTTTTCTTAATTTCTTTTTGATTTTATTCATTTTTAAATACCAAAAATAAAAAAAAAAAAAATCAGAATTTTTTTTAAAAAATACAAAAATATTTTTAGAAATTCTTTTATAATATTTTAGAATTTTTAGAATTAAGTTTTCAATTTTCCAATTTATTTTTCTATTTTTTCTTATTTTTAATTCATTTTAAATTCTAAAAATCAATTTTAATTCAAAGAAAATAAAAGAAAAGTCAAAAAAATATTTTTCTTTTTCTTAAAATTCTTTTTAATTGTTTAAGATTTTTAGAAAATATTTTCAAGTTTGTAGGATCATTTTTCAATATACGTTACGTTTTAAATTTTGCGGTTGCATTTCCGTTTTTACGTTTTTAATTTTGGTGCATTATTAGCTTGTACTCTTTGCATGTTTCATTATTGTTAGTGATTACTTGAATATCTTGATTGTTATTTTCACTTTCTCACTTTTCAATTCACGGGTCGATATTCTCGATTCCATTCGCCTTCACTGGGAAACGACTCGGGTGATCCGTATTTTACGCGGATCACTTCGATACTATACTATATATTATATAATTGGTTTTCACACGAAGCAATTTTTGGCGCCGCTGCCGGGGAAGGCCGAAGTGAATTTTTGAATATCGTTTTGAAAAATCGTGTTTTGTTAAGCCTTCCTCTACTTTGTGTATATATATCTCTATAAAAATTGAAAAATTTAAAACACTTTTCCTAAAGTGTTTACAAAGTACAAAAAAAAAATAATAATAATAAAATTTACAGCCTCGACTCGACCGAAAGGAAGGGCGTTGTAAACCAAAAAAGTCTCACAATATAACGAAAACGTAAAATTAGTTGTTTATCGGATTATTTCAATTACTACAACCGAATAAGTGGGAAATACGGATAGCTAAGACATTAAATTGCTAGCTGAAGTGAGATCAATTCTTCTCTCTCGTGCCGTCGCGCGTGGTTTTGAAAGAAACGGTTTTCAATTAACGTTACGTTTTAATAAAAAGAAAAACAAAAGAAATAGAAAGTTTTTGTGAAAAATATAAAAAACAAAAAGATTTTCTTTTCTCTTTTCTTTTTCATTTTCTTTTTGATTTTGCTTGTGGTGTATGCACACCCGTTCTTCTTTTGAGAGTCTTACGTCTCTGTTCTCTAACCCCGAGCGGGTTTTACGACATACGAGTCGGGTTCATTTCCTTTACGACGAGGAGATGAACCAAAACGAACACAACGGACCCCCGCCGATGGGTGGCCCGCAACACAATGTTATCCCGCCGATAGGACAACAACCGGCATTTGATCCACGTCCGATGGAAGAACAACTCCAATCACCATTCAATGGTGTGAGGAGAGCTATTGTGATTCCGGACATCAATGCCAACTTTGAGATCAATCACGGATTACTCAATTTGATCACGGGTATATATCTTTTCACGGGTTCGATCACGAAGACCCCTATGCTCATATCAGAAATTTCACCGACATCGCTGAGACCATAAGAATGAACCAAGTTCCTCACGATGTGGTGAAATTGAAGTTATTTCCTTTCTCCTTAAAAGGAGCAGCCCGAACTTGGCTGGAAAAGGAACCGCCTAATTCGATTCACACTTGGAATGATCTCGCTTCCAAGTTTGTGAATTACTTCTATCCTCCCTCTAAAACTTCTAACCTATGTTCTCAAATCTTTCGGTTCCAACAAGCTTTTGATGAGTCGTTTAGTGAAGCTTGGGACCGATTCAAAGATTTGAAGGAGAAATGTCCGAACCATGGGTTTACCAACCTTCAGCAGATTGATACGTTTTATAGTGGGTTATGTCATGCTTACCAAGATTCGCTTAACTCTGCTGCGGGTGGTAACTTGTTGGCTAGGAGCACGCATGATGCTTTCACGATAATCGAAAATAAGGCTCGGGTTAGAATGTCAAGAAATAAACCACAAGTGTCTAATAATAGTACAAATAATGATGAATTGGTAAATATGATTGTGGCTTTAACAAAGAAAGTTGATGCAATGTCTATGGAA
Organism: Artemisia argyi; assembly: GCA_030686995.1. Classification (NCBI taxonomy): domain Eukaryota; kingdom Viridiplantae; phylum Streptophyta; class Magnoliopsida; order Asterales; family Asteraceae; genus Artemisia; species Artemisia argyi. The sequence continues at coordinate 84,909,385 of CM060696.1, forward strand.
AAATCAAGTCAACAAGTCAATGTCGTTAATCAAGGTTGCATTACTTGTGGTGGTCCACATCCGTATTATGAGTGTCCGACGACTGGCTCTTTTGCTCAAGAGAACGTGTATGCTGCGAATATGGGTGGCAACGGTTACCCACCTCTTCAAGGAGATCGTAGTCTCCTCAGCTACCGTTCAAGCCATTACCATGGACCACCCGGGTTTAATCAACCTAATCAAGTGAATCCGAATAACAATGTGCAAAACCGTAATCATCAATTCAATAACAATCAAAATCACAACCGCGGAAATAATGGTTTTCAAGGACAAAATCAGAAATTTCAACAAAATCAAAACCGGGGAAATTACCACCAAGGCCCGCCTCAAGGGAACAATTTTCAAAATAATGGGAATTTTCAAAATAAAAATCATGGAAATCAGAACAATGGCAATTTTCAAAACCGTGGGCAAAATTTCAATAATCAAAATCAAGCTGTTATTCCAAATCCGACGCCCACGGAAGAGTTGATTAAACAATTGATTCAGAGTCAACAAGCTTTAATTGCTAAACAAGATGAAACAATGAGATTGTTTGCAACTCAAATCAATGATCTCAACAAGCGTTTAAATGATCGACCCTCGGGCTCTGGAACATTGCCAAGCAACACGATCGCTAACCCGAGGGGCGATGCAAAAGCGATCATAACAAGGAGTGGTGTTACTTATGATGGACCGACGGCTCCGACTACCTCTTCTTCTCTACCTCCCAAGGTAGTCGCCCGTGAACCCGAGGTGACAACGGATACGGAAATTCCTATTAATAATGGAAGGACCGAAGACATCCAACCTCCGGTGGTCCCGACGTCTAAAGGAAAGGAAAAGGTTGTTAATGATAATGAAAATGAAATACTGGTTAAAACAAAGTTGCCATATCCGTCACGCTTAAATGAACAAAAGCACCGCGAGAAGGATAAAAACCAAATGGAGAAATTTTATCAGATTTTTCAAGAGTTACACTTTGATATCAGTCTCGCGGATGCTATACTTTTGATGCCCAAATTCTCTTCGATGCTTAAAGGTCTTTTGAATAATAAAGAAAAGCTTTTTGAAATGTCAAGGACTCAAATGAATGAGAATTGTTCAGCGGTTCTTCTTAAAAAGCTACCCGAAAAGCTTGAAGACCCTGTCAAGTTTCTTATACCGTGCAATTTTCCGGGTATGGTTCAATGCTTCGCCTTGGCTAATCTTGGTGCTAGCATTAACCTTATGCCAATGTCGATATGGAAAAAGTTGTCTCTTCCTAACTTGACACCGACGCTTATGACCCTCGAGCTTGCCGACCGATCTACGTCTCGTCCAATTGGCATAACTGAGGATATTTTTGTCAATGTTGGAAAATTTCATTTCCCTGCGGATTTTGTGGTTGTTGATTTCGATGCCGATCCACGGGTTCCTCTCATTCTCGGGAGAGGATTCCTAAGGACCGGTCGTGCCTTAATTGATATTTACGACGAGGAGATTACTTTACGTGTTGGAAATGAAGCCGTCACTTTTAACCTTGATCAAACCACGAGATACTCCTCCGATTACGATGTTTCTTCCGTCAACCGTATCGATGTTATTGATGAAACTGCGGAGGAGTATGCTCAAGAATTTCTTGGTTTTACCGATAATGCTTCGAGTGGCAATCCCACTCCTTCTTTTGAACCGATCATCTCCGATTCTTCCCCTTCCCTCACTCCGTTTGAGGGAAGTGATCTCGCTTGGGAAGAAATTAATGCTTGTCTTTCAAATGAATCATTTTCACCGGAAATAGATAATAATAACTTTGATCCGGAGGGGGACATTTTATTAATTGAAAAGTTGTTAAATGAAAAACCAATTGTTTCTTCCCCTCCGGTGGACTTAAAAATGGCAGACGTAAAAGAAGTTAAGCCGTCAATAGAGAATCCTCCGGAGCTCGAGCTCAAGGATTTGCCTCCTCATCTCGAATACGCATACTTGGAAAAAATGATAAATTACCGGTTATAATATCAAAAGGCCTTAAAGATGAGGAGAAGACATGACTCTTAGATGTGCTTCGGAAGCATAAAAGTGCGATTGCTTGGCAAATATCCGACATTAAGGGAATCGACCCTCGATTTTGTACTCATAAGATTCTACTTGAAGAAAATCACAAAGCTTCCGTCCAGCAACAACGACGGGTTAATCCACAAATCCACGAAGTGATCAAAAAGGAAGTTATTAAACTCCTTGACGCTGGAATGATTTATCCGATCTAGGATAGTTCATGGGTTAGCCTGGTTCATTGTGTACCAAAAAAGGGCGGAATCACTGTTGTGAAGAATGACGATAATGAGCTTATACCGACTCGACTTGTGACCGGATGGAGAGTTTGTATCAACTACCGCAAGTTGAATGATGCGACACGTAAATACCATTTCCTGCTCCCTTTTATGGACCAAATGCTTGAACGTTTAGCAGGAAATGAGTTCTATTGTTTTCTGGATGGTTTTTCTGGGTACTTTCAAATTCCCATTGATCCCCAGGATTAAGAAAAGACCACTTTTACTTGCCCGTATGGAACGTTTGCCTATCGTTGAATGCCCTTTGGCTTATGTAGCGCTCCAGGCACGTTTCAACGGTGTATGATGGCCATTTTCTCCGATATGATTGAAAAAACCATGGAAGTGTTCATGGACGACTTCTCCTTCTATGGAAATTCTTTCGACTCTTGCCTCTCCCATTTGGAAAGTATGCTAATTCAGTGCGAAAACACTAATTTAGTTCTAAATTGGGAGAAGTGCCACTTCATGGTTAAAGAGGGAATAGTCCTCGGCCATAAAATATCCAAATCTGGGATTGAGGTGGACCGTTCAAAAGTTGATGTTATTGCTAAGTTACCTCACCCGACTATCGTCAAAGGAATCCGAAGTTTCCTTGGTCATGCTGGCTTTTACCGATGATTTATTCAAGACTTTTCTAAAATAGCCCGGCATCTGACCCACCTTTTAGAGAAAGACGCTCCGTTTAACTTCACAAATGAATGCATCGATGCATTTAATGTTTTAAAGAAGAAGTTAACGGAGGCACCAATCTTAGTTGCCCCCGATTGGAACTTACCATTTGAGCTAATGTGTGATGCAAGTGATTATGCCATTGGTGCAGTTCTGGGGCAACGTAAGAATAAGTATTTTTAACCGATACACTATGCAAGCAAGACCATGAATGACGCCCAACATCACTATACAACTACCGAAAAGGAAATGTTAGCGGTTGTCTATGCTTTTGAGAAATTTAGGTCTTATTTGCTACTTAAAAAGTGCATAGTGTATACGGACCACTCAGCCCTAAAGTACTTAATGGCGAAGCAAGACGCTAAGCCACGCTTAATGCGGTGGGTTCTTTTGCTCCAAGAATTTGATGTCGAAATACGAGACAACAAAGGAGCTGAGAATCTTGCTGCTGAGTACCTTTCACGACTTGAGAACCCCCATCAAAGTGTTCTCGAGAATAAGGAAATCACCGAAAATTTTTCTCTCGAGACACTTGGGAGTGTGACTAAACTTGACCAAAGTACCCCATGGTTCGCCGATTTTGCGAATTATCATGCGGGGAAATTCATTAGGAAAGGGATGTCGTCCCAGCAAAAGAAGAAATTCTTTAAAGATGTCCAACATTATTTTTGGAACGACCCCTATTTGTTCAAAGTCTGTGCGGATCAAGTGATCCGGCGGTGTGTTCACGGTACGGAAGCCATTGAAATTCTTAAGGCATGTCATAGTGGACCCACGGGGGGACATCATGGTGCCAATTTCACTGCAAAGAAAGTGTTCGATTCCGGCTTTTATTGGCCGACGATATATCGGGATGCCCATGAATTGGTGAAAACATGTGATTCTTGCCAACGTCAAGGGAAAATTTCTCAAAAAGATGAAATGCCGCAAAATGCGATTCAAGTTTGTGAAATTTTTGACGTTTGGGGCATCGATTTCATGGGGCCATTCCCGTCATCTAGAGGAAACAAGTACATCCTCGTGGCCGTCGATTACTTATCAAAATGGGTTGAAGCGAAGGTGCTCCCCACCAATGACGCTTGAGTTGTTGTTAAGTTCTTGAAAAGTCTCTTTGCCCGATTTGGTGCACCTCGAGCCATCATAAGCGATTGTGGGACCCATTTTTGCAATGATCAATTTGCCAAAGTTATGCTTAAATATGGTGTCACACATCGTCTTTCCACGACTTATCATCCACAAACGAGTGGTCAAGTTGAGGTCTCCAATCTTGGTTTAAAACGTATATTAGAAAGGACAGTATGAGAGCACCATGCCTCTTGGGCCGACAAATTAGAAGATGCATTATAGGCTTTCCGGACCGCTTACAAAACTCCCATTGGGTGTACACCTTATAAGCTGCTTTACGGGAAAACTTGTCATTTGCCCATCGAATTATAGCCCAAGGCCTACTGGGCCTTAAAACATGCCAACTTTGATTTGAAAACCGCGGGTGATCATAGAAAAGTTCAATTGAATGAGTTAGTTAAACTCCGTGATCAAGCTTACGAGAATTATTTGATTTATAAAGAGAAAACAAAAAGAATCCATAATGCCAAGATCAAAGACCGCGTTTTTAACATTGGTGATCAAGTGCTACTTTTTAACTCTCGTTTAAAGATATTCTCGGGTAAGCTTAAAACCCGTTGGTCTGGACCATTCACAATAACCCAAGTTTTCCCTTACGGTACCATTGAGTTAGCTCAACAAGATGGTCCCAACTTTAAGGTGAATGGTCACCGATTGAAACACTATTTCGGAGGGGATGTACCGACCATGGTAATCTCGGATCTCCAAACTTTCCCCAAGAACAATTAAATTCGGGGATCGAGTTAAGCTACGTGACTCGGAAATCAAAAACAAAGCGCTTCGTGGGTGGCAACCCATGCTTATCCAATTTCATCTTCTTATTTTTCTATTTTCTAACAAATAACGTGAGGAGGGGGTGCCTCTTCTACTCTTGTGTTCCGTGGTTGTTTGTGATGTTTGTTAGGATTGTCCGTGATTTATGATGACTCTCATGCTCGTTATCTTCCCTCCGCTCGAGTTTAATTCATCGGTGCTTATTGGAAATCCTTTGTCCGTGAATCTTATCGATTAACATTTATCTTTTGACATAATTAATAAACGGCCTTAGATTTATGTAGGAGAACCCTTGCCTTTTAAAACATTGAGGACAATGTTTCGTTTTAGTCTGGGGGGTGATCTTTTGATCTGATTTTTGCCTTGCACTTTGTCGTGAACTCTTGCAACTCTGTTTTTCCACCAAAAATAAAAAAAATTGAAAAATTGAAAATTTCAAAAATTTTGATGAAAATGTTATGAAAAAGTACAAAAAGATGAGAAAAAGTTGAAAAAGTTGTGCAAAAATATAATAAAGTTTGAATAAGTGTTTTGACACCTTGTTGACTTTCCTGCTGGCAAGAGTAGGAATAAATATTTTGACTTGATCGGGCGTGTTGAGCCCTAGCTTGTTCCCTTAACCAATGATAATCACATAAGCTTGTGCTAGTTTTGTACACAAGGAGCTATAAAATGCGAATTCTTTCTTAAGAATCTGCAAGTTCCCGTACTTGACTTTATACATGCGCAGCTTAAAGGCTTTCGCTAGTCTTTTACATAAGGAGCTAGAAAACGCGAATTCTTCTTCTAGACTTTGCAAGTTTCCATAACTGACTTTATATATGTGTGGCTGATTATCGGCTAAGTATTCGCGGGTTTCATTACTTGGAATCTTAAATTGCGAAGAGCGAGAAATGATAGAGTTTATTTAGAAGTTAGATGCTAAACGTGGAGTAGTGGTTCTATTTAGAGCTCATAAGAGGTACTTGTGGCTTTTTACTCCCATCAGATACGTCACCCATATATAATAGATGTTCTAGGTTAATTAGTGGTATTTCAGTTTGACTAATATTTAGTTCTTTGTTTTCTTAAGAGAATATTTGCTTTAAAAGTTGGGTACATATCAAGGAACATCAAAAATAAGAGCAAAAAGTGAAAAGTCAAAAGTTGATTATCTATGTGGTTTTGGAGCTACCCGATAAGCTTCCATTGATGTTATGAGAAAAGTGAAGAAAGAAAGAAAAGTATGAAAAAAGTAAAGTGAAAAAGTGAAAAATGAAAAAAAGTGAAAGTTGAAAGTTGTTTGAATAAGAGCTTGAATGTATAAATAAGTTGTTGGCGCGTGAGGTGCATGTGTGTAATTCTGAATTGGACACATGAGGTGCACGTGTAGTACTCCGCAACTTATATTTATGATGTTGTATGTACCAAAATTCCTTGATGTGGACCGAATTTCTGTTGCAGTGGTTCTTAAGAGAAAATGAATAACTACTTATCGTTTTAACTTAGGTATCACTATCGGACTAAAAATTATTGAAACGAGAAAATATGAAGCAATTCATTTCTCAACAAAATAAAATATTAAGATACAAAACTTAGGACATGGGAGTAAGCAGTTTCCACAAGTAACTAATATGAGTAGTGTTAGCATCTAATTTGTATATAATTTGTGATCTCGTTTGTACGCTTAGTTTGGGGACTTGAAAAAATCAAGGATGACGATTTTTATCCGTACGGTCACTTCTTAAATAGAAGTGTTTCTACTCGTTGACCCTAATAATTATTGTAAAATAATGAAAGTTCAACAAACCGTCACAAGAATAAAGTAAGAAAAGTACAAAAATAGAAGTGTAAGTGGAATAAAGGAATAAAAGGAAAATTTTGGAAAACGGAGCGTTTGCGGGAGTAAATGATTTTATTACTTCTTTCGAACCTCCTTGCTACTTTACAAAGTTAGTAGGAAGAGTTTTGAAATTATTTATCCCAAAAGCGTGAATTGATCACATTGCGTGAGGACACGACAATACTTTAGTCGGGGGGATTTTGGTGAGTGCTTATTCACTCACTATTATTTGAACAAAAACCGGACTAATGAGACCAAAAACTAACCAATTATGCCAAAAATATGTTGTTTTTGTGTTTTTGAAGGTGCAGGTACGAATATGAAAGAAATGGACAAAAATCATGGAAAACCGGTAAACACAAGCACGGGAATGGAAGAAGGTTCAAAAGCCGGAGCCGGGGAAGAAATTTTTAGTTCAAATCATGAATATGCTTGTATGGTCAAAGTCAACCTTTGAGTTTCAACAAATGTCACAAATAGTCCTTGGAAGAACTTTACAAAATTGGCAAAAGAGGTCCTTGGAGTTTACTTGTTATTAATCATATACTAAACAAATACTACGCCTTGATCCAATAATTAATCCATCAAGCCCAGCTAACAACTCAAGCCCAACTTACCCAAAACACAACCTGAGCCCACTTCTCACTTCTGGTCAAAATAATAAAATGAGTCAAGGGTCAAATGGGGTCAAACCATATATTAAATAAACAAACCCGTTTTCCCCTTTTTCCCCAAATACCCAGAAAACCCCCAACATACATGAACCCTAGATCACCTCAAGGCTCAATTGGCTCATTACTTTTCAATTAACCTTTCTAGAAGCACAATCACGTGACATAGGAAGGGTCAGAAAGGGAATGAGATGTCAGGAAGAATACGTGGCAGAGTATTATTGGAAGCAACACGTCAATCCAATCATTGGATACCTCTTCTAGAAGCTGAGTCACATGTCAGAGATTATGCACACGAATGGGACAGATGGAGGCATTTCATTGGATGAGCCACGTCTCAAATTCTCATCTAAGGGCTGATAGTAGATTGAAGAAACACAAAATGGATCCAAGGGCTATGATCAGAAGGGAGAAAGCACAGAGTTGCAAGGAATGCCAACCTGGCATCAGACCCCAACCCTCTTCACCTCAGCAATAAATAGGTCCTATTTTAGAGCTTATAGGTGTGTAATTTTTAGAGTAAGAAAATGCTGTCAAAATTTAGTTGTAATCTAGCTTAGTTCATGTAATTTCAATTTCTGATTTTAATAAAAGTATTTCTTTCCATTTATCTTGGCTTATTGTTTATCTTTACACTACTTATTCTGTTTTATTGTTTTAAAATCTCAGCTTATTTTAGTTAACTGAAGCTCAAACCATTTCTTTTATACTGTCATTATACTTTTACATAAAAAGTAAAATTCATAAAAATCAGAAAAATATAAAAATAAAAAAATGTTTACAATCTATTAAATAAGTTTTCAATATTAGTTCCTAAAAGTTTTTGTGAACTGAGAATTAGATTTACAAATCAGTTACATCTGTTTTCATATAAACATTTTACTGAAAATCAAAGTCAGCAAACAAATGTCAATGAAGAGTTGTACCTGTGTTACTGAGATGGTGTATTGGATAGTTATGGACAGATTTGGAAGGTCCTGCCTATCACAAAGATAGGCAAGCTTAGTGAATCAGTCCTGTTCAAGCTGGACTGAATTGGTTTGTAAGTTTTAAATCCTATAATCTCATTACTGTTTCATTACTAGCATTTGTTTAGATATAGTTTGTAATCAGTATAATTAGATCTGTTTGCATTAGATCTGAATTAGAATTTCTTGATTTAGCTCTGTATTTGAATATTCATTGATAATTGCATATCTGTCATATTGAGTTTGCGGATCTGAGGTTGTTTTGGATTTGAATTGAGTTACTGTTTCATTGGAATTCTTAGCTGTGTAAGTTGCATTAATTGAGTGCTGAGTTTGGGTTGATTTTTGAATAGTGATTGTTTGTGCACATCTGTTATATTTGGAATCTGAGTTAGATTGAGAATCTGTCATTTGTGTGGATCTGAGAATTGGAAATTGTGGATCTGTGAGTTGAGTTTTGACTGTGATATATCGATGTTTGCTGATTGTTTGGTGTTCATCATTTATAAGAGTTGGAATTAGAATATTGTTGTGGGAGTTTAAAGTTTAGATTGGATAGGTGTAGTGTATAACAACTATATAAGGAGGTGTTTGGATTTAACATTTGCTGAGATAAATTGTTTGTGGTAGACTGATTTGCTGATTTACATTGGTAGTTTTAGAGTAATAATAGTGATAGTAGTCATAAAACAGTAGGTTAAAACTAAATAAGTCAATGTTAGCAATCTTATATCATTAGCAGTTAAGTTAGTTGAAATCAATTAGAAGCATTTAACTGTTAGTTGATTAATAGTTTAAAGTAGATTATTCTTGTGTAGTTATAGCTTACTAATGCTAGTAATAGTAGTAGATTCAAAATTGAATTAGGATTTGGTCATAAGTAAGTAAGCTTAAGAAGGTCAACTGTTGCATTATATTTGGGTAATTGGTTGCTGATCTCAGCTTGATTCTAAGCTTCAAACAGTGGTAATTGGCCATAATATTGCTTGATCTAGTGTCTCTGTATTGCCTTTTATCTTTTGCCCCTTTTAGCTGGTTCAGTTGAGCTTATCTCAACTGCTAAATGAGCCATTGAAGTTGCTAGGCTAAGGCAGGGTGCTGATTGGACACATAGGACTGCAATTGTTATTCTGTGTTTGAATCTATGTTAATTGAGTATTTCTGAGTTGTAACTGAGTTGGTAAATCACTTTGTATCACATCTTAGTTTTTGCAATAGTTTTTTCTTTGACTGCTTATTCATTGTGAGCTTATTGCTATATAACTAAGCTTATGCTGATTTCTATGATAAAATTTGTTCATTTCTTGCATTACTGAGCTCATTGCATCTTATTAAGTCTGTGTTAGTAGTATCAAAAAGTTTTTATCACAAGTGCTTATTAAAAAGCACTTGTGATAAGCTGTTTAAACCAGAATAAGCACTTCTACTTTTCATTTTTACTTCAAAACTTTTATTCTAAGTTCTTTTTAATATTTTTGATTTTCTGGAATTTTTCCAGATTTTTCTAAGCATGTTTACTATTTTTCTTAATTTCTTTTTGATTTTATTCATTTTTAAATACCAAAAATCAAAAAAAAAAAAAAAAAAAAAAAAAAAAAAAAATCAGAAAAGGTTTTGAAAAATACAAAAATATTTTTAGAAATTCTTTTATAATATTTTAGAATTTTTAGAATTAAATTTTCATTTTTCCAATTTATTTTTCTATTTTTTCTTATTTTTAATTCATTTTAAATTCTAAAAATCAATTTTAATTCAAAGAAAATAAAAGAAAAGTCAAAAAAATATTTTTCTTTTTCTTAAAATTCTTTTTAATAGTTTAGGATTTTTAGAAAATATTTTCAAGTTTGTAGGATCATTTTTCAATATACGTTACGTTTTAAATTTTGCGGTTGCATTTCCGTTTTTACGTTTTTAATTTTGGTGCATTATTAGCTTGTACTCTTTGCATAGATTTGGATATGGTTTTGAATATCAAAACCGAAAATCGAACCAAAAATTGAACCAAATTCGTAACCAAACTGAATTGGTATAATGTTCATCAAGTACTATTATTTTTTTTTGGTAAAAGGGTTAATTCACCCCGGTAAAATTCATTACTCCAAAAAACGTTGAGGTACATAGGATGAGGGTGATATCCCTCACCTCAGTCCCTTAGGACACTTACAGACTCGTATATAAGAATGACACACCATTCGTATAACTTACAATAAGATGAACCTACCAATAATGACATAATTACATAAAACATGACATTAGTACCCAAGAAAAACACTTGAGCCTTCTAAATCACTTTGGCGGTCCACCTTAACTTCCATGAAGAATCCACGAATACACATCCAAGCGATCTTCAACATATAATCATATTATACAAAGGGTTTTGAACAAGACCCCTCTAACTTAACTTCCACATAGAGTACCAATCTACCCATTAAATAAGAATGCTGCCCGGATACAATGGATCAAAAGGTACCAATCAAACATAGTTCTTTCCTTACTCATGGATCGTCATATGTGAATTCAGGTCACAAAGAGTAGGAAAAGAAACCATGTAGCAATTAGAAACCATAGGGAAAACCCGAAACTTCCAGATCTTGAACATGAAGAAACCCATAACCAAGTTTCCCCGCCATCCAAGTGCTCAATCCAAATCAAATCCATCTGCGTCTTCTATTAGTATTATGCAAGAAGCATAATCTAATAACCTAATAAGAATGCAATCCGTAGCAAGGTGAATTTGAAACATAAACAGGGTAGCCGCGACCCTAAATTCCAGCATATAGTAACTTGAACATATGCAACAACAATGATGGAACATGAACATGACATAATGAGCAACAACACTAATAGAACATGAATGAGCAGCAATGGGACAAAGAACCATCGCCAAACCTATTGTATACCAATGATGAGCCAATCAAACAACCACCAAGTCTACACAATCGTACCAACAACAAATCATCATCAAGAATTCAATAACATCAGCCCTAGTGGTACAAACACTTCCATGGGTAATTCAAACCCAACCTTGCAACTGATCTGACCCCCAAAACCAAAGTCAATCAGTATAATCATCACGAGCTAGGATTAAGAAACCCTAAATCCCATGAACATTCATCTCTCTCCTGACCTACATACCAAATACATCATACCAAATCAAAAACCTCCATATAGAAATCAGGTACAGGTAATAACCACATGAATATCAAGAAAAATCCAAACCCTAAAAGATTAGGGTATCGTAATCATCAAAGCATAACCAGCACCATAGATCACACCACTTAGATAAAACCTTGCATGAACCAGATGCGATCTCAACCCCAACCAGAACATTAGATATAACAATGAAGAACATGTCAAAATCGTCTTTAAATAATAATTAAGTATGTCGGTTTAGAGGACCAGATCTAAACAAGAATAACGAAACCCTAAATATATAGTAAACCGATTAGAAGCCCAAGTCGGTTTAGGAAAAAATAACAGTAAACCCTAAACGATTTAATCAATAACAACCAACAAACAATATGAGATCAGCAAAAGACCAAAATCAGACGATTTGAAAGAGTTAATTGAGAAAATCGATTAGGGATTTAGGGTTTAGTAAATAGGGACGAATATGGAATAAACACAAAGATAACCAACCCTCCACCCTAACAAACCAGATTCGTTGTTGTTAATTCAATAATCCCAACAAAGAGTAAAGAAAAAACAGATTAGATAAGAAGAATTTGGCCGGATTTGCTAGGGTGGAGGGGCTGAAAATCGCCCCTAGTGAGAGAGAGAGTCTAGGGCCCTTCAGCTTATCAAGTACTATTATATAACACAAACAAAAATAATTATGATCAAAGTTGAAAAAAAAGGTCAAAAGTGGACAAATAAATTGAGACGGGTGGAGTATATAGTTAAATGAAAAAATAATCAAAATTATGTAATTCAGGTTATTCGGTTCGGTTTTCGGTTATAGCGGTTCGGTTTTTAGTTATTCGGTTCTGTTGAATCAAATTTGAATTCGGTTCGGTTTTCAGTTTGACCCATAATTTTTTTTAACTGAAATAATTGAATCGAATAAACCGATAACTGAACTGATGAACAACCTAGTTGCTATTAATAGTATATTCAAAGTAAATTACCTAGATGATTTTTTTTGAAAGCATTATGAACTTGACGTGGGTGGCCTAGTAATTACTAATCAAACAAGTCCAAATATTTTGAAAAAACCCATGAAAAAGTGAAGCTAGGGCCACATATCTCATATCATACTCTATATGGGCTGAAACAAAACTTTGGCCCATTAAAAAACTCTAGGGTTTTACAAGCCGTCACTCACCTATATGAATCTATCTATATAAGTTGACCTATCAATGTACCTTCTGCAACAATCAAGCCTGAATTTCAAATGACACTTATTTTCTTTCTTTTTCTTTCTCATGTTTTGCTTTAAGAGTGTTTTTATCGTACTTTTGGGGTTGCAAATGATGAAATAAAACTGTATTTTGGTCTGATTTAAACCATGAGGATCCAAAATCGAGCTTTTTAAAACTGATGTTTCCCCTTATTTATTTTAATTAGTCCCTAAATAAATTTTCCTGGTATATAACTTTGTGTTACTCTTTTACAATAACCATCACTAACTTCTTTTAATTTGATATTAGTTAGTATTTTTTATATTCAAACAAAGGCTTGTTACTTATTTTTCAGATTGGCTGTTAAAATGTTGAAGTAAATCTTATACTACGTATTTGTTTTCATCAATATAAGACTTGATACTGATGGTTTATTTCCAGTTGCTTTTGTTAACTATTTAAAGAAATTTTTGGGGTTGCAAATGATGAAAAAACTATGTATTTTGGTCTGATCTAAACCATGAGGATCCAAAATCGAGCTTTTTAAAACTGATGCTTCCCCCTTTTCTATTACTTTATATTTTAATTACTACGTATTGTTAGAATTAGAAATGACATAAGTGTTTGTTTCAAATTCACAATTTACTTTTTAACTTTAACATAAACGCCATTAATACTCAAATGGCTATATATTGATCTATATACAACAATGTTTTTGATCTTTATGATATTATGTTTTTTAGAATCTACAACAATGTTGTACTGGGAGCGTCTTGTAGCATAGTGAGTGTCTTGTACCTGTAAAAACTTATGATTTGTTTGTTCATCGGGTTTTTGTCATGAGTATGCATAAATTCGAGAAATATACTCGTTTTATAGTATTCGAATCGAAATTGTAAATGTGTTCTGGTTAGCAGAATCAATCCGGTTTTGTTGCCTTTTTATCTAGAAGGAATATATACAACGGTTTCATATCCACCTGGAAATTTTTGAAAATTTTAACAAAGCATATTGATCCTTTCTAAATTGTGAACCCCTTGATAATTGATGTTTAAACGTAATATATCGAAGAAAAATAATAAGATCCTTGTTGAAACGATAACTAAAACTGAGAACCAAAAGAATGCAAACAATCGAAACAAGAATAAGAAGACCATCAAGCTATTCACGAGTATGAGTCACATTTTAGACATTGAGGGATAGATAACGGAACAAACTCATACCACCTGTGCGTCTCTAATAATTCCAGTTAAACAAGCATCATTCGTCTCTAATAATTCCGGTTAAACAAGCCGCAGCAACAAAGACTTCTGAAACTGCACCAAAACGATGAATGTTAAACCACTTTGTCCACATGTAAACTGTTTTGTTACACAATTTTAAGGGTTTAAAGTTGAATGCAAAATACCTACCATTCCTTTACCAAAGTATGCAAATTGTTACATTTAATGGTAGAAGAAAACATGTGGTGTTTAGATGGTAAAAAGATGATAAGAAGTTCAGCAGATGGTAACAAGTTGGAACGTTGGTTAAGAGTAATTGATTACAAAAACGGAGAACGGTCGAATGGTAAAATGTGCAAGTCAAATTTTACATGAATAAAAACTAAAACTCATAATAACTCTTTAATTCAAATATATATGTACATTTATCATCATAAGGACCTGTTTTGTGTCCAGCAAATTGCATAAATATAACTAACTTTGATATGAGGTAATTGACCCTTCAAGAAAATCACAAAAAGATGCAACTTAAAATTTTCCACAAAAAGGCATTAACAAACTATCATTGTTATCTAGTTTAAGTTGATCAAATTTCACTTTTTCCTATGTTAGAGCATTTTCAAGATCGCTTACTTGTGTGTTTATTTGCTTATGACATTGTTTTAAGACAAATTAGCAATCCGAACACTATTGAAAACTTGTTATGGCAAATAAGCAATTTAAAAGTAAGCAATCCAAAACATGCCCTTAGTTGGTGGTTATCGCTTTATTTCGATATGTAGTTTAAATTTACACGGCTGGCAAAACTAAAAGATGGCGCGTCATTTGGTAACCCAAATAGCTATTCCGAAAAATTGATAACTTTAATATAACAATGCTAAATATTATATGGAAAATGCAACCGTAACAAATTAAAGTTGGTTAGTTTATTTTTGGTAAACATTGATAACAGACAACACTGGTCTAGATGCTCCACCTCAAGGACAATTCCACCTCAAGGACAATATTCGGCGTAAGAATAATATGTTTAAAGACTAATCTAGGCAATGTCCATACTTTTTAAGTAACGCGCTCACTAGACGATCTCAAGGACAATATTTGACATAAGAATAATACGTTTAAAGACTAACATAGGCAATGTTCATACCTTAATAAGTGGCGCGCTCACTAGACTGTCTAATTGCTAAAAGTACTACAGTATAAAATAAAAGAAGCATACCAAGTGGTTAAAAAGGAAAAACAGCCGGAATCATAATCATCGTTCTGGTCATAGTACGGTAGTGGTGGTGGTGGAGGGTTGAAGTAGTCTTGATACGTGTTAGGACATGGTGGTGGTGACTGTGGGTGATGATGGTGGTGGTGGATGCGTGCCGGAGGTGGCGGTGGAGTATGATGATGATGTGGCGGTGGTGGTGGTTGGTGGTGGTGATGTGGATGATGGTGGTGGTGACTCATACCTAAAAATAAATTTAAAAAAAAAATCATTAGCATTTAACGATAATTAAATTTAAATAATTGGTGATTAAAGACTGCTTACTGAAAGTTGGTTGATGATGATGATGCATAACTACGTTTTTTTTTCTTAATCAAATTGAATGGAGCGTTGAAGACGATAATATATAGTTTAATAAAATTGGTTCACTTGTTTTAGGATAAACATTGTTCAATTTATATCCAATTAGAATATCAATACTATAGGGATTCTGTTAATCAATTCTATAAATAGGATCAACGCCAATTTCTTTTATTCCAATTTCTTTCTTTCCGGCTCCCTCTTATCATGATTTGGCCGAAAAAGATCACCATCGATGAAGAAGAATTTTTCTAAATCACTTCGGGCAAGACTTTCAAGCAACCGAAAAATGACATAGCCCTCCTAAATGAGGACTCCTTTAGAAAAACGAAGTCCAATGCGCGCTAGCGTGCTACAACTAGCGCACTTTTCACAATTAAAAGTACACAATGTTGTGAAATAATGATGTGAGATCATATGTAGCTACCATTTAATTAGTGGTATACAAATGTTTCGTCAAGAAGTTGTGAGTTCAAGTATGTGACAATGTGATACTAGTTGTGCGGCTATCCTCCTTTCTAAAACAAAAGCACGCTACACAAACCAGCAAGAACTTATTCAACGTTTTGGGGCTATTATGGATTCATGCAAGAAACTCAAAAATGTTGACTTTCATTGGATGTTTGACTACCAGGTTTTCCTTTATACTGAAACATTTGCTGTAAGATTGGAGGTGCTTTGCTCAGAATGCATTTTATATGAAATAGTTTCAAATATAGTCAATGAAGGCGGATATAAGTAATTATAACTCTGCAGACCATATCAATCAAAATAAACGCAGGGTGGTTTTGATGATCGATAAGTAGTGACAGTGTGCAGGTTTATTAGAACGACAACTAAAACTGCAAAGCAAGTAGATTCAAGCAATCGAAAGAGCAAATATGGGATAAACAGTTCAACACTGTTTATGTCAACAAGCTATTCACACGTATAAGTGAAGTGTTTAACTTTGGGATTGTACATAATAGAAACAATGATCTGTCATACGCTAAAATTCTTACATCCACATAACATCTGAGGAAAACATAATAGAACACCCACACTGGCCCTAATAATACCGATTAAACAAACCACAGCAGCAAAGATTTCTGAAACTGCACCAAAACGATGAACGTTAGATCACTGGCCATATGAAAACTGTTTTTTAAACAATTCAAGAGTATAACATTTAGAGCAAAATACATACCATTTCTTTACCTAAGTATGCATTTTGTTACATAAAGTGGTAGAAGAAAGTATGTGGTGTCAAATGGTAAGAAGATGATAAGACGGACATCAGATGGTAACTAGTTGCAACTTTCGTTGAGGAAATGGTAAGTGCACCACATTAAATAATTAAGAATATGGAGAATGATTGAATGGTGCAAGCCTAAGTTCACATTAATAAACAATAAACCCTCTTATGTGTTAAATCCAACTTTAGGAGTAAGTTTATCTGAATAAGGACCCATCTACGTCCAGCAAATTGCATATAAAAATAAACTTGGTATGAGGTAATTATCTTTTTGAACCCTGAGAAACTTTAAATTTCTATAGAAACGTAACTATCTTGTTTACGATGACCACATTTCAGTTTTTTTTCCAGTGTGAGGGGTCTGTGATTAATTATTAAGTGCTTATATGCTTATTGGCTTATTGCATTGTATTAAGTTATATGCCAGACTGGCAATCCAAACACTCCATTGACAACAACTGCTGATTTTAGCACTTTAAAAGGTTTCAAAGAAAATAAACTTTAAAATAAACAGATCCCAAACATTCCCTTGCGGTTGTCACCTTGTTTCAATACGTGCGTTAAATTTACAAGTTGGCATTAAACTATATGATGTTATTTCATTTGGTGTCCCAAACGCCTCTTTAGAAAATGACAATATCTATATAAAAAGGCTAGAGTTCAAATTAGAGGTGGCAATTTGTGCCCAAAATCAAAAAAATGGGCTAAATGGGCATATTTTTAAAAGATTTGGGTACATTTGGGTCCCCTCCTTTTTTTTGAAATGGGCATATATTGCCCATTTAGAAGTTAAATGGGCATAACGGGCGCATATTTTTCTCTCAATAGTAGAACATTAAATTGAAAAACTTATGGATATATTATATTTAGTTACTTAAATTTAAATGATGTGTTACGTTTGAGGAATTTTTTTTGTTATTTTAGGTCGTTTCTAAAACGATTTGTATAACATGCGCCCGTTTGGCCCGCGCCCGTAGCCCGTTTAGCCCGTAGCCCATTTAGCCCGTAGCCCGTGCCCGCCCGGCCCGCCCGTTTTGCCACCTCTAGTTCAAATGAAAATGTTCAAATTACCAGTCCTCAAATATGATAAAGAAAAATCCTACTGTAAAACTCAAGACTATACATGAACAACTTACTATCTCCAAGAGAAAACATTATTAGTGATCAAGACTTAAAATTTCGTCTAAATATGTATTAGCTTATTAGACTAAGCTAAGTATCAAGGTAGCCATTGGCCAAACATGAATGATGTCCTCACAAGAGGTCTCAGGTTCAAACCTCACTAGGTAAACTTCTTGGTGGTGGCAAGGGAAAGAGTTCGAAAATGATCATGTGTATACTCCTGTTAAGTTGCATACATCTGCGTCAAAGACGCCCCCTCCCAAAGTGGTAATGGCAGTAATCTGAAGAGGGAAACCCTCATCCGTCTACCGTAATTTAACTAAGCTCGTTAGCGGTGTTTAGATTGCTTATGATGGTAAAATTACCAAGACATGTAAGTGTATTAGTAAATACGCTTTGCCAACTTAAGGCTAACAATGGGGATAAAATTGTAATTTGCTATAATGCCCATCAAATAAGACACGTGCTTATGAAAACCTCCTTATATATGCTCAAACTTATAAGTTTATTTTAGCTAGATATGCTAACACAACCCCTAAAAATGGCTAGACCACCGCCTAAAACACATTACCCCAAGTAAAACTAATATCAATTTAACGCACCTAAAAACAAAACGCAATGGACTACTAGGATATCCTACTAAACCACGCTTTCAAGCTTATAAGGGGCTCAAATGTCTTATATGCTAGCCATGTGACACACACATAGTTACAACTTACAATATACATTTTCATGTTGATTAAAAAAGACTAAACATACCACGGTAATGGAGAACAGCACGGATCATAATAATAATCATTACGATCATAGTACCGCGGTGGTGGTGTTGGTAGCGGTGGACTAAAGTACCCTTGATACCCATAAGGACGTGGCGGCGGAGGAGGGTGGTGGTGGATATGTGGTGGAGGCGGCGGCGGGTGATGGTGGTGATGATGTGGCGGTGGTGGCGGTGGGTGGTGGTGATGTGGCGGCTGATGGTGGTGACTCATACCTATAAACAATTAAAATAAAATTGTATAAAAAAAAATAAAAAAATATTGATGAGAATTTGCAGATTAAAAAAAACAAAACAAAAAAATTAGGATTTAGGGATAATAATATTGCAATTCAAAAAGGGTCAGCGGCCCAGCTTGTTGCTCGTTTGCCTTCCAAATCTATCTATGTAAATCCAATTATAATGAATAGTATAATAAATGTATAATTGTGAAATTGGATTAGTTGGTGATTTGAGATTTGCTTACTTGGAGGTGCTTGATGATGATGATGGTGGTGACTCATAACTATTAATTGATCATTAATATGAGTGAAATTGAATTGAACTTTGTTTTAATAGAAGATTGAATTGAATGGAGTGTTGAAGATGATATACATAGAGTTTAATATAATTGGTTCACCTGTTTTAAATTTTTAGTCGGCAAACAGTGACGATATTTCAAATGCGGATATGGTCTCAAATGTCAAAATCGTTTAATATTTACTACGTGTTTCTTAGAGCATTGGGTACCTTGACCCAGAGTTATTCAATAACTCGGTCCACGTCAGCCTCCACAATAACTTGCCAAGTTATTCAATAACGCGGCGGTGTTTTAACTCACAATAACTCAGCAAGTTATTCAATAACGCGACGTTAACTTGGCATTAACTTGGTAGGCGGTGTGTTAACTTGGCAATAACTTAGGTTAAAGTGATTTTTTTTTTTTAGGCAACAATACATGTTAACACAAGTTATTGCAATAACTTGCTACGTTAACGCTCGAATAACTTGACAATAACTTGGTAAGCGGTGTGTTAACTTGGCAATAACTCGGTCCACGTCAGCCTCCATGTCATCTTAACTTGGCAATAACTTGGGTTTATAGTCAAGGTACCCGATGCTCTTAGCCATCATTTAGTTTAGGTCTATTTAAAGCCCAACTCATCCTCTAACAATCGATTAGACTTTGCTTTCAAACTTAAGTACGTGGCTCGTAAGCTCGTGAAAACCTTTTCGAAATTGTATCATCTACAGTTTTTAAGGATTGTTTTACTATATTATCGCTTTGAGCCGAGCCAAGTAAGGAAGTGTTTAGTTCGTTAGCAACAACCTTTTCGAAATTGTATCATCTACAGTTTTTAAGGATTGTTTTACTATATTATCGCCTTGAGCCGAGCCAAGTAAGAAAGTGTTTAGTTAGTTAGCAACAACCTTGTATTTATATTTTTAATACTAGTATTTTTTAGTATTCATAAAAACTAAAAAGTGGTGCCAGCATTACTTTATCAAGTTCAAGCTCGACCTTGCAAATAAGTGTCGGATCAAGCTCAAGTTTTAAACGCGAGTCGAGCTTCAAGCTTGACATTGTACAAGTTGGCGAGACGACTCAGTTACACATAAATATTCAAAACGAGACAACATTGCTAAATTGGTTATGTAAACTTACATTTATTACAAGGGCCCAAATTGTATTATAACCACTATATATATATATTTCTAAGGGTAAATTATTGTCGGTATTTTTGGAGGTAAATTAAACCCTACTGAAAAATGTCTATGACGGCAACGGGACTCATCATTGATGCGTTATCAACATCTAGCCGCACGTCGAAAGATACAAGCCTTGTGATGCTTCAGTCTTCGATGAATCACGATCCCTCTAGCGAAACAGAAAGCAAAGAGGTTGATCGTGCATGCACTGAAAATTGCAACGAGGATGCAGAAAACATTACTCAAGGGAAAAAGAGGAAATTTAGTTACTGTCATGAAGAACTCGATTCCGGGAGTCAAAGTCGTGGAGCTCTTGAAAAGCTAGCAGAAGCTCAAGTGGAAATTGATGATACCTCAGATGGCATTCTTTCAAATGAAGACTTCCAGAGAATCAAAGAGCTAAAGGTGTGTATATCTTTTGTTTTAACATGGCAATTATTTTGCAATTATATAATGTTACAATTTGCAACGTGACAAATTAGGCAAAGAAGGAAGCGGAACTTACATTGACCCGTCATGGTATCAAGATCCCAAGTGCTGAGGAACTAAGTTTAAAAAGAGTGGATGGATATTCACTTGAAGTAAGTTCTCTACCTATAGCAATACCGCATTCGTTATATAGTAGTTATTTGATTATCTTGTAAATAGATGATTGATTTGGGTTAATGCATAATCTGTAACACATATAATAGGTAAAAATTAGTAAATTAAAAATATGCTACCAAGGAAGATGGTCAGAATCGGGCAATGTGTATTCATAGTGCAAGCAATCCCTTTAATCGTTTCATTAATCTTTGTAATGATATAATTTCAATGCTGGCCGGCCGGTATCCTTCTGCCTATTTCTTGTATGAATATGTAAAGATGTGGAAAGAAAACTTCCCGGGTTCCCATATTCCTACTATTACAAATGGCCTGATTGTACTTAATATGTAGGCTAACATAAGAAAGAAGATGACGAAAGAGGAAAGGGTGGCTTTAATGAAAGCAGGAAGAGAAGAGACAGGAAAGTACAGAGCAAAAGCCGCTATCAAGCGCCAAAAGGTGTGTTTTAACATCACTGGGAACACACTCACTAATCATACATACATAAAACCACCTACACATATGAAACATGTATTATTTACTTACAACATTCTAATAATTTTATTTCATTGTAAATGATTCATAGACTGGTGGGTTAAGCAACCGACAAAAAGAACACAAGAAGGCAATGCCTTTAGCTGCCAAGAGAATAAAGATTCAAAAATTTAAACGTCAGAGAAATAAGAAGAAAAGTGGTGCTGGTAAACAGTTCCAAGGCCGCAAAGCCTGGAAATAAGTGATCTCAGCAGTTTTTGCTCCACAGTTACTCCAACACGCGCAGTTCTGACTTTGTTTGACCAATATTCATCCTGACCTGTTACCTTGTTATGTTTGATATAGTTCAGGAACTTGGAAGTTGGATCCTGGATGATTTGGTATTGACACTATGGGAATTTCACTTCGATAAATGACTTAATCCTGTCTTTCGTGACTTTTTTGAATCCACGTTTCAAGATTAATGCTTCGGGGGTAGCGTTGAGCCAATGAATTGTTATGGACTTTGTCACGCGTCAGTAATTTGTAGTTTATAGATCAAGTGGTAGCTTTTTACATTTAATATTGATGCAGTTTGATGGCAATCACAAACAATTCAACTTAGATACATTGTTTCAGTAAGCATATAACTGTAGAATAATTATGTTCTAAGTTTTGAATGGTTTTTTAGATACACCCAAACAAAAAATAGTTAGTATGCTTGCATACAACAATAAGACAAACCTTAGTTTTTACTGAATCAGATCGATTTCTATTTAAAATTTTCAACAACCCAGGAAATAAAGCTAAGCTGAAGAACTATTTCGGTTGTGTGATCTATTGAATAGCAACTAAGGAACTCGGTAACATACAACAAAAATTTGTACGACAATCAGCCAATCAACAATATCATCATTGGGATTTTCTTTCATACCATTTCTGTTGTTTCCAAACTATAATTTCTACATTCAAATACGGTGTCTCATTAACTGAAAATTTACAAAAATTTATCCAAAATGGTATCATAGATTATTACGCATAAATATTAGCTAAAAAAGGCGCCTCGTTAAGTAGAGGACGATTGCTAATCTCCACTTTCCTTAAATTCTTGCACCCGTTTTTCACATATGCCACTCCCACATCAACTTCCCCTGCATTCAATACGCTAAGCACTTCCAATCTTTCCGCATACATTCCAATATAAAGAAAAACATCATCGGTCAATTGTCCAGAAATCGTCAACTTCTTGAGGTTCTTGCATGACTCTACAATAGCCCCATAACCATGATCGAACGATTGCAGCGTTAAATGGTCAGGCTGATTTGGAGTCGAGATGATTAACTTGAAACATGTGATATTTGGGCAATTCTGGGAGAAAGTTACTAAGGCTGCATTTGTCATTTGAGTGCAAAAGTATGTTAAAGATTTAAGCTTTTGACATCTGGTGGATATTGCAATTAACCCCTTTTCTGTTACACCAATGCTTCCTGTTCCTCTGAATACTCGTAACTCTTCAAGGTTTTTACAACTTTTTGACACAGCTTCAAGACCTTCATCTCCCATACAACTTCGTATCTAAAACAAAATTAAATTCAAGACAGTTGGCACTTGGCCGCAACAATTTGAAAAATGGGGGGAGTTACTAACATGACTCTTCTGAGTGATGTATTACTGCCCATATTTCATGTACAAATATGAAATGAGATAAAGAAAGAACTTACAGATAAACGTTGAAGCTTACGGCATTTCTTTAAGAAATTGACTACCTCAACATCAGGAAGGTATGATGCAAATCTCAAATTCACAGAAACAAGTTTTGGGCAAATTATATAAAAGGCATGTATTAACCTAATGGGAATTTGGTAGAAAAACGCGAGGCTTTGAATTGATTCACATTTGAGTAATGATCTCGATAGCTGATAATAAGATAAAATTTCGATTTCCAGGTTTTGAATGGTAGATCCAATACCCAAATGCACAATTTGAGGTGCTTTTATCAAGATTTGGCTGATGATATTAGCAGACACTGTTTTGTTTAATGAAAGAGTCGTGAGATTTGGACATCTGGTAACTAGTCGGCTGAGATCTGTTGCATCTATAGCACCTCTAATGCATGAAATGTTTAAGGATGTGAGTGAAGTTAGAGTCTCGGGGAAGCTACGGAGCCAGTGACCGGAGTTATCTGTAACATCACATTTTTCCACTTCAAATTGTTCAAGATTCCTACATACATAACAGTAGTATAACGTCAATAACTACTTCTGTGTCACTTTATCACCAAACACGAAACCAGCTCACCAATATAAGGGGGTGTTTGGGATTGCCTATAAGACAGCTCATGCATCTTGAAAAGGCAAATTGCATAGAAAAAACATAGTGTTATTCAAGATCGACTAATTTGGAATTCCTAGTATGGTAGTTACCTTTACGACAATTGGCAACTAAAGTTTTTCTTTGCTCGTATCTGTTAATTCCATTCTAGTAATTAGTATTTGTGGTCCTGCCCGTTAAAAGAACTTTTCACCAGGATGATACATTAAAGAATATATAATTACCAAGTCACATGAGAAAGTGTTTTGGCTATTCTGATAAAGAATCACAGTAATCAGTTATATGAGTTTTACTCAATTCTGCTAATCTAAGGATTCCAAAAGGGAAACTAATCATGATCACATAAAAACATTTTGAGTATAAAACTCCTAAACCACTTATTCAGAAGTGCTTATTTCACCCTCAAATGAGCTATGACTTCATATGTACTACGTATATCAGAACACAATCCCAAACACCCCTAAGCATTATATCATACTGCTTATTCAAATGCGCTCATTTCACCCTTAAATAAGCTTATATAGTATATCAAAACACAATCCCAAACTCCTAAACCACTTATTCAAAAGTGCTTATTTCACCCTAAAACGAGCTATAACGTCCTATCTACTACATCAAACCATAATCCGAAACACCCTAAGCAATATATAGAAACTCCATACATTAATCAAAACAAGCAACAAGAAACCTTACTCGCAATTCGAAGCAATAGCCTTAAGGCCATCAATACTAAACCCCGAACACGACTTCAAACCAAACCCCTTGAGCTTCGGAAAACACGTAGAAACCTTAACAAGCTCCCGATCCAACACAACAAACCTCTTGAACCTTAAACTCTCCAACAACCCACAATTCTTGGACATAACATCAACCCAAACACCCACGTCACACAACACGCCATGTTTCGCTTTCAACGTAAGTGATCGTATATTGGGAAACCTTTCGATCACTCTTTGAGGTGAAATTTCATTGCAATTTGAAACATGGACTATTTTACGACTGTATCTATCAACTGTGTACCATAATTTGTTAACTAATGAGACAGAATTACGGTCTGTGTTGGAATCAAGGTTTTTTAAGATTGTTTCTACGACAGTTTCAGGAAGATGCATATCTCTCTATGATGACTATGCTTTTTTTTCTTTTTGGTTTAAGTCGTTGGTTGTGTTTGTGATGGGAAATGTTTGATGGGGTTTTATGAGAAAAAAATGTCTTCCGATATTTTCGTGGAAAGTTTCAATTCGAATAGTGTTTTGAAACCGGTTTTTCCCTAAATTTGTGGGGTTTATTTAGTGAGTTCTAGGCTTTGATATTGGGCTTGCTTGATGGGTTACTTTTTGAAAAGCTTTTAAAGTTCCCATGTGTATACAGACGTTGGAGTTGAGCTTGGGCCTTGGGATTCAATTATTGAGCTTGATTAGTTTTGGATGAGAAACCATAAAAAAAAAAAAAAAAAAAAAAAAAAAAAAAAAAAAAAAAGCCCTAGTTTAAGGCATTTGACCTTCATACAAGAGTTTAAGGGTTTAAACTTCACTAAAACATATGGGAGTGGCCAGAAAATGGTCACGAGATTCCCCGATTATGATGCGTACATATTAGTCATAAGACTCGCCCTTTCGAGTAGCAAAAATATAAAAACCTCATTTGTTTACCTGTTTATTAGTTGGATGAACTTGTATTTTTTTTTTTTTTTTTTTTTTTTTCAAATTTAAAATGGGTTAGCGGAGAGGATCCCTATTCATGCTACCCATGGAAAGTCAAGTAACTTTTTAGCGCTCACGTATGCAATTTAACCTGTATTCTCGTGACCATTTTTCGACTATTTTGTAGCCATCTCAACATTTTTACCTAATGAGGTTCGAACATTTGTTTCCTTTGAGATCTTCGAGAGTCCTTAATACAAGGCCACCTCGAAGATGGTTAAGTGAAATGTAATATACGTTGGTATGTCGATTTTTGAACAAGCTCCATCACATTAATGTGCTCGAGCTTTTTATAGCTTAACAAATTGTCGTTTAACTATTTTAGTCGTGTCACCTATAGATTACAATAAGTACGAGAAAAGATATACTTTCACAAAATCGAGCGCTCTAAATTTAGACAAAAAGTCTCGAGCTTAAGTTCTCTTAATTTTAATGAGTTCCAGCTTTGTTAAGCTGAGATTCGGCTTGGTACATGTACATCCCTGTATAAAACAGAAGGGATAGATGTGTTGTTTGTTGACTATTGTGAAAATTTGTTAATTTAGTAAGTTATGATTTTACTAATATATAGCCAAAAGAGTAAAGTTTAAAATATTTAGAAGGAAAAGAGCACACAACTTAAAAGTTCTATGAAGCATACTAATGTACTCATTACCTTTCAAACAAAATATAGAGGAAGACGCCATACAAGTATTATTTTGTTTTATTTTTTTGATAAGCAAAGGCGAAAAGAACAAAGGCAACAAAAGGGGCTCCAACAAGGAGAACCCGCACAAAACAAAGTAAAGCTATTCTTGAAGCTCATTAGGGCAAAGAATCCAATTTGCCCACTAAAAACGAGTCTTTAGAGCCTTATTCAAAGTCCATAAAAGTGTCATCCTTTGAACCACGGGAAAAATATCTTCATGCAAAGCAAACAACTTCTCCTCATCTGAGGAAGCATGCAGCATACGATTTCTCCAAGCCCAAACACTATATAAATCCCAAACAAATTGCGCGAAATAACTTGACTTTCCATTTATCGGAATAGAGGCTAAGAATCTTATTTAATATGTCATCTAAAGAAGGATTGAATAATGAAAAAACTTTCCACCAAATTTATTTTTTCCACTAAATAAACTTGATCTTGAGACAAGAAAGAAAGCAATATTCTTTTGATTATACATCTGACCCACAAAAAAGACAAGACGACAAGTCTAAGTGGAAAAGACTAGGACGTACAAATTTTCTCTAGTTGGGAGGCTATCCAAGGCGACCCTCCAAGCACATACATTAACTTTTGCGATGAACCCATGAGTTCTGAACAAAATTAGGAGGGTTAACAAAGGTGTCCAACGACCTTTTTATTTATTTATTAAGGGAACATAAAGATTTAACAAAAAATTTACATAAATTTTCGATGCTCGATACTATTCATCCTCCATAGAAGCATCAATAACGAGACCATCGATAAGGTTAAAAATGGGGTAACATCACCCGGAGATCGCCCTGCAGCTGCCTGCGCCAAACCCAATTAGCAGCCCAAGCCTCGTTAGAGAAAGCCCATCGCTCAGCCATCGAACAAGTCTTCAATTGCACTAAAGCAAACATGTGAGGATGTCAATCTTTTAAAGGGCCACAACCTTTAATCCAGTTATAAGCCAAAAAAGAGTGTTTGTACGTACCATTACAAATTTTTCTCACCATAATCTCGTTGAGATCAATACCAAAAAGATTCATATTCGAGCAACATTTGACGACTGAAACCCAAACACCAATATTTAGCAAAAGACATATCACTTACATCAAAACTGCACCAAAGAGCATTAGAATCATTAAAAAAAAATATCTATTTTCATTTTGCGCGAAGCCCCGTGTTTTTTGCTGCACAAGTATTAGATACATAGTTGGCTTCAAATGTTTTTAATGTAGTTCTAATAGTGATCTTTTGTTTACCATGGTATCAGTAAACGTTTTAGTTGAAAAACAAAACTAAAATTGCCTCTAGTCAGTACCAACGTCCTATATATAGACATGTACGTTTAATGATCAGTAGAGCTGTTTATTTTGGTTTATTGCAACTTTTACACATATACTAGGTTTTGTTGGAAATTTTATGTGAAATTGTAGTTATCACGTAACCTCTAAAAGAGTCGAAAATTTAAAATTAACTACATAGTTAAAATGGAGATGATCGTCAACAATAATAAAATTATGCTCATAGAATTCCCCGACTAATGTCACAATATAACAAATTCCATCGAGTAAATTAATTTTAGTTGAGTGTAAGTAACAAATCACAAAAATACAAAAGGACACATTGTACATATCTATCGACATTTTGAATAAACAAAAAGTATCAAAACTATAGTAAAAGCAGAAACAAAAGTTCAATACCAATATACCAATAATATGATTTGACATGAATCATGAGACAAACTTTAACCGGCCAACCATCACACCAAATTGCTTTTTTCCTTACATGAATTTCGAATACTTTATAAATAAAAATAAATAATTAATACGGAGTATCAAATATTTAATTTTCTTTCTACTCGAACAAAATAAAAGCAAGCTATACGGGTTATATGATCGTGAGTATGAACTATTGAAGTAAGTTCGAAACTTTGTACTGTAGCAACTTCATAATACGACTTAATCTCTATAAAAGATCGATAAAATCATTTATACTGAGTCAACGGTACTATTTATATTTCACTGCATCAATCCTGTTTGGCGATTCCGCTTTACTTGGTTGTATACCTTTTTTTCGGGTCGACCACTTCATGTATAATCATATGTAAACTACACTTCATAGACAACACATACTAATTGGATGGTTCATGATTCTTTATCTCTTTATAAATGTTACCAAATTCAAAAGTCGGACTTTCATTCAATACATGTAACATGTGCCTGTAAAGTCCGCAAAATACGAGTGATGATTTTGATAGCATCCTTCATTCATTCCCAAATGTTGAAGCTTTAAATAGAATACTACTTTTATCATCAAAATACTTGAAAAGGGAAAATGTGATGCTATAGTTTTGATTAGTAATTTCCGACAAGTTTTTCTTTAATCTTGCATGGGTAACAAAGTGTAAGCTACATTAATTCTATGATTGGCCCAAACTATATAACTAGGTATGACTAGGTTAGGTTACCCTACAACAATGACCAACTCATAAATTCATAGTCATAGATACATAAATAATTTGTATTTGAACAAAACTTAAGGGTGTTTAGATCATTTTCGAGTTTTTTAGTATTTTTTAGAGAAGTCAATTCTGTTGAGAGAAAAACAAAACAGCGCTAAAATCACAATGAACAATACGCATCACACCAAAGTCCAAACTAAACAAATGCCCATGCCATGAATTTAAGACAAGACAGAATTGAAGTAGTGATCCTATAAGTTAAACCAATCACTTAATTAACTAAACTTGCGAGTTTGTAACTCATGAGTCTATTATAAACCAATTTGATGAAACTGTACGACTAGCCATAGTAAGGGAAAAGACCATTTGTGCTCAGCCTATGTGGCACTACTACTACTACGAGTGGTTATCACTAAACTTTTCAACATCTCACGCTTAAAGCTAGAAAGCGAACACTAATCAACGGTGCAAGCCATACGATGAAGGAAAATTGCGAGTGTATAAATGATTGTGAGATATATATGTGTGTTTAAGTCGAGTATATGAAAGTAAAGTGATAGACCGATGCTGAAAAGAAATGTTAATGTGACGCGGACATGAAGTTACAAGGAAGAACACCAAGACACATCCGAACTAAGCTAAACAAAACACTCCTTTTATTTACGTATTTCTAAAGATACCTTTTTTTTTTGGAAAAGAGAAATGAAAATGAAATGGTTTAAGGGTTTTGACCAAGTGATAAAGAGAAGGTAAAAAAAGGAACCTTTCAGAAAGAGCCAAAGAGGAAGGAATCTACGCAGAAAGAGGCTTGTACGGTACTACTGCACACACCATCACTGTTGGATAGAGATTGATGCTGTGATTTTGGTGCTGTCCCCAGTACTGGACATAACAAACACAAACACAACACACCCCCTCCTTTTATTCCCTTACTACACATTCCTTTTAATTATTATTTCATTATTGAATATATACATCTTCATTTTCTAAATCCATCACTAAAACTTATTTGTTTTGTTAAAGGGTGGGAATTTGTTTTTGAAATGGAAAATCTTATCTTACTCAAAGGATATGCACGTGTATAACTTCCGGTATATCGGGTTTGTTATGAGATTATTCTCTATATGACTTTGGTTATAACTTCTTTTCTCTACATGATTGAAGGCATAACCTATAGGTATATAAGGTTATTAAAAAGAAACAACATGTAACTTATATAGAATTAATAAAATGGAGAAGAAAAAGTAACACGTCTTGATCATTACCATTTAATATTAGTGTTAGTGTTTGAGTGTGTTGACTTTGATCTTGCTCATTAAAACTCTTGATTTAATTGTAGATTGAAACTTAAATGGCAATCAATCAAAAGTATAATTAAATGTATCACGGGGTTTGTTAAAATAATAGGAAGGTTAATCATAGCTTATAGCGTAAATAACAATCTCTTTAAGACTAGAGAGTAAGGGTGAGCAAACGGACCGGATGGACCGGACCGACCGACAAAACCGACCGGACCGGACCAGACCGACCACATTCGGTCCGGTCCTCGGTCTAGGCTTTTTGGCTAATTCGGTCCTCGGTCCGGTCGGTCCGGTCCGGACCGACCAAAAAACCGAAAAAACGTGCCAAAATATGCCTAATTGGACCGGACCGACCGAAGACCGAACCGGACCGACCACATTCGGTCCGGTCTCGGTCTATGGTTTTTCCGGTTCTCGGTCCTCGGTCCGGTCGGTCCGGTCCGGTTTTTGGACCATGCTCACCCTTACTAGAGAGTTGAGACACTATAAAGCATGGTTCTAAAAGGCGCACAAAGGCTCCCAAAGTCGTGAGGCTTGATCATGCTGCCACACCGCCTTATGCCACATATTTTATAAATTCGATATATATAGAATATGATATAAATATATAAATATTTTCATTACTTTATGTCGTCTTATGCCGCGCCTTACAAACGCAAAAACTTCGCTTTAGCCGCTAAGGCGTGAGACTTGGTTATGCTGTCACGCCACGCCTCGCGCTATTTATAACCGTGCTATAAAGTAATTAGATTCAGATAATCAGCAATACAACAGTCGTGTGAGAAAGTTGTTAAATGTGTTTTACTTCAACAATTATAATACATAATCTTGACAGAGCCAATTATTTATATGATGTAGAGAGTCATACCTTAAACATCCGATGAATGTTGAATGTGTTATACAATAGTCACATAATAAGTTAGTGTGACTATTTGGCACATACGGAGCATATGTGAATTTACATAATTCAAAACCCTGGCTTTTCTACCAGTACATTGATTATTTGTCACTTGAAAAAGCCATGAGCATATGATCACATTCCAACAAACACTACAAAAAAGAATTACCATAAAATTAATCTCACTTAAAAATCCACACAAGAAACCTCCATAAGAAAACACCCAGATGATAAATTCATCTTTTTTCTCACCTACCCAAAAAAAGAAAAGATTAATTATCATCGGATCGGTCAAAGTGAAGTAGTTGACCACAACATTTTGGGCAATCCTCAACTTGTTTAGGCACCATGAAGTACATGAAACAGCCCTTACATCCAGCCACAACTAATACATTAGTATTTTGCCCACTGCTTATGCAACTTTCGTTTTCATCTTCATCTTTATCTTTGTTTTGTTTTAGTTTTCTAGACGAAGAAGCCGCGGGTGATGACTCAACGGACGAGCCTGAACCTTCACTATCCGCGTAGGAACTTTCATCATCTTCGGGTTCATCCTCATCATCAGCATCATCATCATCGCTATAAAAATAGCCCGTGAAACCATCATCAACCATCCTAGGATCCTCTTTTGATTTCATTCCTGTTCTCCAGTTTATGTAATACATTTCTCCAGTCTGCTTTGGTATAATGGAACAAAATAATAATAATAATCTTAGCTACTTTCATACATTTACCAATATAAAGTTTATTGCTTTTTGAATTCTTTTGTAGTCATGTGTGGTCTATTTAGGGTTTCAAAGTTTAAAACTTGGTGAAAATGGGACAAACATAAACTGTTACCAAAAAGTAAAAGGCATAAAAGCCTTGTTTACTTTTATAATCTTACTTTATAAAAGATTCTGATAAACATTAAGGACCATGTTAAAAAATAATGACATGCATCATAATTTGCTCAAGCATATCTATTTTTGTATACATCTTTTAAACATTGTTCTTAAGACTAGGTTTAGCATATAACCTCATAAGAATCCACTCTCAAGATAACTTACATAAACTTATTCAATGAGTAAACAATGAATGGCAATTGTTATAATTTCATGGGCAACCTTAGGGTAACAACATGTAGTAGCTTATATATATCTTTCAACAAAATATATATCCTTTGAACAAATTACAGGAAGGATACTTTAATAAGCAAAATACAAAGTAGATTTTAACAACAAAATAAAACCAACACATAAGCGACTTTTGAGTCAAATAGTTAAAATATACGACTTTTGCTGCCATTAACCAGTTTTACAAAACGGCGACGTTAAAGTAAAACAACTTTTCCCAACAAAAGCAACAACTATATAAAACAAGATCTATGTTTAAGATTTTCTGTATTATAATGCACAATCCTAGAATGAAACACAAAACCTATTAAAATTTTCCATTTCTAAGATTAATCATATATACATGTAACAAATATTATATATTTTGTTATATATAAAGATAAACTAACTAAATCACACTGTATACATCACAAATATATCACACGTTTATTCGACGATAAATTAACTAAAGTTTACACAAATAAAAAGGATCTAACCTTTAAGTCAAGACATTGTTCCCAGTGATAAGGTAAAGTTATATTAGAATTGAGTTCCAACGTGGCATCAGAGGACTTTGAAGAGTAGTTGCAACGTGTCATCGGAGACACCGTAGAGGTGGCGGTAGTGGTGATGGTGCTATGGTGGTTTAAAGAGAAACTTTGTAAAGATCTTTCAAGTGATGCCATGTTTGGTGCTGACATGCTTGATTTAATCACACCCTTTAAATGAAATGATACAAAATACTAACAAGGATAATAAATAAATTTATACAAAATTTTATAAAAACTTTGAAGAAAGAAAGAAAGAAAGAGAAAGGAAGTTATCAAATGAAGATGGTTTTATAGAGATGAGAGTTTTTAAACTTTTAAAGTAAGTTAGGATTTGATGAATTTGTGGGAATAAAAAACACTTGAATCTTTCAACCACATAAAAATAGATTAGATTACAAAAGCGGTCCTTTTGTTATTCTTGAGCATGTTGTTTTCATCCTTCTACTTTTGATTCTATATTAATGAGATTGAAGTGCAAGTCCTATGCTATGGCTATGGTCTATTACAAAGTTTGAAAGTCACTTTCATCAAATCTCATTTTCATACCTCTTGAAAGAGCATAATCATTACGTTTTATTTCAAGAAAATGTTATTTCTTCTTATAAAT